>PISX010017708.1:0-42691 GCA_004024625.1 Mellivora capensis | reverse complement strand
TCCCCATGTCCTCCGTGTTATTTGTTATGCTCCGCAAATAAGTGAAACCATATGATAGTTGACTCTCTCTGCTTGACTTATTTCACTCAGCATAATCTCTTCCAGTCCCGTCCATGTTGCTACAAAAGTCGGGTATTCATCCTTTCTGATGGAGGCATAATACTCCATAGTGTATATGGACCACATCTTCTTTATGTGTATATGTGTATATGGACACATCTTTCCACAGTTTGGCGACTGGGGCCATTGCTGCTATAAACATTGGGGTAGAGATGGCCCTTCTTTTCACCACATCTGTATCTTTGGGGTAAATACCCAGTAGCCCAATTGCAGGGTCATAGGGAAGCTCTATTTTTAACTTCTTGAGGAACCTCCACACTGTTCTCCAGAGTGGCTGCACCAGCTTGCATTCCCACCAACAGTGTAAGAGGGTTCCCCTTTCTCCACATCCTCTCCAGCACACGTTGTTTCCTGTCTTGCTGATTTTGGCCATTCTAACTGGTGTGAGGTGGTATCTCAATGTGGTTTTAATTTGAATCTCCCTGATGGCTAGTGATGATGAACATTTTTTCATGTGTCTGATAGCCATTTGTATGTCTCCAATGAAAGAAAATTCTTAAAGAAACCTAAATATATTGGGATGCCTTGGTGGCTCAGTTGGTTAAGCACCTGCCTTTGGCCTGGGTCATGATCCCAGAACCCTGGGATCTAGTTCTGCATCTGGCTCCCTGCTTAGTAGGGAGCCTGCTTCTCCCTCTACCTGCTGCTCCCACTGCTTGTTCTCTCTTTTACATGCTCTCTCTTTAATAAATAAAATCTTTTTTTTAAAGATTTTATTTATTTGTCAGAGAGAGAGAGAGAGCACACGAGAGAGCGAGCGCAGGAAGACAGAGTGGCAGGCAGAGGCAGAGGGAGAAGCAGGCTTCCTGCCGAGCAAGGAGCCCAATGTGGGACTCGATCCCAGGACGCTGGGATCACGACCCGAGCTGAAGACAGCCACTTAGCCAACTGAGCCAGCCAGGCATCCCAATAAATAAAATCTTAAAAAAAACCTAAATAAGTGAATAGATATACTGTGTTTGTAGATTGGATATATAATATAGTTAAGATATTTATTCTCCATCAAGATATTTATTTTCCATCAATTGACCTATAAATTTAGCACAATTTCAATGAAAATTCTAGCAGGATTTTTGTAGAGCTCAAAAAGTTGATTTTAAATTTTATGTGGAAAGGTAAGGAACTAGAATATATCAAACAATTTCAAAAAGATAAAATCCCTAATTTTAAGACCTGCTATACAATTATGGTAATGAAGTTGGTGTGATATTAGCAAAGGGACAGACATACGGATCAACAGAATAGAATAGACAATCCAATAGAATAGAGAATCAACAGAATAGAATAGAGAATCCACCCAAACAAATATGGGTGATTGATTCTTAATAAAGGTACAAAGTTAGCTCACTGAGATAAGCATAACCTTTTGACAACTGGCATTGGAAAAATTGGATAGCCACGGACAAAGAATTGAACTTTGGTCTAACTCATACCTTATACAAAAATTAACTCCAAAGGGATCATACATCTAAACATAAAACAAAACAAAACAAAACAAAAAATCCTGCAAATTTCTGAAGAAAACAGAAACTCCTTATGACATTGCATTAAGCCAAGAATTCTAAGAAAGAAAATATTGATAAATTGAACTTCACAAAATTAAAGCTTTTGCTCTGTGAAAGACACAGTTAAGAAAATGAAAAAGACAAATCACAATCTGAGAGAAAATAATTGCAAATCATATATCCAACATCTAGAATATAAAAAGAATTCTCAAAGCCTGATAACAATAAAAAAAAAACAACGAACAACCCAATTTAAAAATGGGTAAAAGATTTGAACAGAGATATCAACAAAAAGAACATATGGATGGCAAACCAAGCACATAAAAATGTTCAACATTGTTAGCCATTAGGGCAATCCAAATTAAATCCACAGTAAAGTATTACAACACACCTATTAGAAATTCTAAACTTAAAAAACACCACCACCACCACCACCAAAACCAACTACAATATCAAGCACTGTCAAAAAAAATGCACCACTAGAACTTTCATACATGTTAGTGGGAATACAAAATGGTATAGCCACTAAGGAAGAGAGTTTTGGAGTTTTTTTTAGAAAGTTAAATATATGCTTACCATATGATTTAGGAATCTTAATCCTAGGGGCTTGTAAAATTAAAACTTATATCCACACAAAAACATAGTGAAATGAAAGCTTACATTCACACTAGAATTCCTGTACCTCAATGTTTTATTCATAATAGCCCCCAGTTGGAGACAACCCAGATGTCTCTTAATGGGTGAATAAACTATGGTACATCCATTGAATGGAATACTGCTCAATAATAAAAAGGAATGAATTATTGCTATATCAACATGATGAATCTCAAAGCTATGATGCGTGGAAAAAGCCAGTCTCAAATGTTACATACTGTATAATTTTCTTTATATGACATTCTGGAAAAGGCAAAACTAAAAGGATATGGAACAGATCAGTGATATTTGTTATATATAGCTCTTTGTTATACATAGCTCTCTGCTACTGTTTAGAAGTTAAAATTTCTGGAAAGTTATTTCTACTTTTAGTTAAGCAAAAGAGAGTACATAGGGAAAATTTTTTCTTCCTTTCATATCCAAGATGGCATATTGCTAAGGTTCTTCTCAATATGAAAGGGTAAATTCACTGTCATCACCTTTCTCTTTAATTCAGAAATTGTCTGGAAGATAAGGTCTGAAATCAATAGTTACTTATTGAAATATTCTATTCATTTGATACTTGGAAAGAAAGTTTAGATTGTAATAGTGATGCTTTCAAGGATTTTAATAATGATAAAAAAGAAGGTGTCAGATCTTTCTGATTTTTTAAAAATAAAATAGAACTGACGAAAATTAGAAACTGAATGTAATATCTTTTGTTACTCTAGTAGGGAGGTTATGGGGAGAAAGCGTGGAGAAATTATGAAATCTTGGGTTATGGCTCTTGAATTTGACTATGCATCACAATCACACGAGAGCGTTCTCTGACAGATTGGTGAGCCCCACACCTCCAGCACATTCTCTTTGGATAGACAGAACAGCAACATGAACAATTCTAGTGTAAAACTGCCTTGCTGTTTCAGGCACTGCACCATCATTTTGGGGTATTTCTGCCAACTCAAGGGACTGGCCAAATGATTTAGAAGGGAACAGGAATGGCAAAAAGCAGGGTGCATTGCATGTCTTCAAGGCCATTGCTTGTTTTCTTTGGGCCGTTGCACTAAACAAATGGATTTCTGTCAAATTTAAACTTTTGTTATTCTCACAGTAGAAGAATCGTAAATGACCCCGTCTCTACGTTGCTGTCCCGAGATTTCTCTCTTTTTGGCATTAAAGAGTGGAGCCACATGCTCTCCTTAAATCTTATTATAGATTCAGTGGTGCACCTGAATTTAAGTCGCAGTTCTTCTGGAAACATGCAACCACCATTACAGGTATTCGTCTTGGCTACATTTCAGTTACATGAGAATTGCTTTAACTATTCTTCTGACTCTGCTGATCTCTTCCCTTTTACTGTATTTAGCATTAACTTTGAATTAGAATATATGAGGTTGAAAATAGATTTTTAGCCACAGCATAAATTTATAGATGTGGTTTTATAGTAATTCAATTTCCTTTAAAGAAAGGCTGACATATTATCAATATTTAACTCTGTGCTTATCCATTCTGAGTATTTCACTTGCAATTACCAAGTTGCTATACAGGTTGTCATTTCTATTAAGCACATTTTTTACTCAAATAAAACACATCTGAATGGAATTTCCTTCTCTCACCTCAAACTTCATTCTCCCTGCAGTCAGGACAACAACAAAAGGACCGATGAAACATAACCACAATTTACAGATATTATGTATTTTATGAGTTGGAAATTTTTAATGTCCTATGAAAATGATATGGAAATAGAAAGGACTGTAAAAATTATTTGATTTAGCTATTTTGTTTTACATATTTAAAAAATATTTGGAGCACATGGGTGGCTCAGTCAGCTGAGTGTTCGACTCCTGGTTTTGGCTCAGGTCATGATCTTAGACTTGTAGGGTTGAGTCCCACATTGGGCTCCATGCTTGGTGTGGAGTCAGCTAGCGACTCTTTCCCTCTCCTTCTCCCTATGCCCCTTAGCACAGACATACTCTCTCTTTCCCAAAATAAATAAATAAATAAATAAATAAATAAAAGTTTAATTAATTTAAAAATCTTTTTTTTAGAAAAGGAAACAAAAAGAAAAAATGTGTGAGATTCACAAAGGTTAGGTAACTTGCTTAGGGTCACACAACTAAGCTACTGACTGAGCCAGTATTAGAAATGGGCCTCCTAGTGGTTGGGAAAGTCAATTAAAAGAAATGAACAGATGTACTGTATGGTGGCTAACATAACACGATTAAAAAAAAAAAAAAGATAAAAGAAATGAACTGAATCCTAGCATCTCAAAGGATGTATAAATTACTATATTCATTTAGGTCTGTTTGATGAGGCTTTTAAAAATCTCATAATTCAGATATATTCTGATAAAAAAATAACGCACTGCAGGATTTAGGTACTGATTTCCTTCCAAATAGTTCATTAAAATATTTGATTTAAACCAAATAAAAGTGATCATTAATGATGTATTCCTGCTGACTTCTGAGGAGCTATAAATAAGTGGTACAGGGAGAACCTTGCAGAAGGAATGAAAAGCTAAAGTGACGCCATAGGAGAAATAAATGGCCCAGTGGCAATCTATCTGGGATAAACTTTTTCTATAGTAACTTTCTCAACATTTAACTTTCTCAATTTCTCAACATCGACATCTATTTTTCAGAATTATATTTTCCTTCACTCTATATGTTTTCACCATAGCTTAAGACACAGGTAGATAAATGTTAGTACTGGTGGCAATAATACATTTTTATGGCAAATTAAATTCTACTTGAATATCATTAATAATAATGAACATGATTTCAGGATCATTTAAAAATATTGATTCTTATTTTTTGAGCTGGAGTTTAAAGAATAATTGGTTTGCTAAAACAAGAAAGATTTTGGATGAAATTTGGCTTCGAATGACCAGTTTTCATCTTAGTATGTTCTAGGTCATGCTACTATATGGCTGAATGAACTCAGGGCAAAAGCAGCCAATCAGTTGTGCCAAATTCATTAAGTTCAACTAACCAATATGCCAGTTTATTTAGATAAGACACAACCAAATCAAATGGCTGGAGTATCAAATATGGGTGTTTTATTTACTCAGTGCTTTATGTGTAGGCTTGAACATATCACCGAGAGGGGCATTTCCAAAAGAATGCCAGAAATCCATCTCCTCTGCTCTCACCTTGTCTTTTTTTTTTTAAAGATTTTATTTATTTATTTGACAGAGAGAGATCAC
Organism: Mellivora capensis; assembly: GCA_004024625.1. Taxonomy (NCBI): domain Eukaryota; kingdom Metazoa; phylum Chordata; class Mammalia; order Carnivora; family Mustelidae; genus Mellivora; species Mellivora capensis. Next base: position 37,228 of record PISX010017708.1, on the reverse strand, counting down.
AAGTAGGCAGAGAGAGAGGGGGAAGCAGGCTCCGCTGAGCAGAGAGCCCGATGCGGGGCTCGAACCCAGGACCCTGAGATCATGGCCCAAGCTGAAGGCAGCGGCTTAATCCACTGAGCCACCCAGGCGCCCCTCACCTTGTCTTTTGAAAGCTTTGTTCTCTTGTCTCTGTGCTTTGGAACCACGTGGATGAAAGAAATTCACTTCTTTCCCTTTCTGGGAATAAGGGGGGAAATAGGCTCATTATCCTTAGCTTGCTCCAAAATTGTGAATCAGATAAGACTATGAAAAATATTGATAGCAGCTGTCTGTTCCAGAAAAATAATTACATCAAAGTCTGTGTCTTACCTTCATGCTTGATTCTTAGCATATAGAAATATTATTGATAACAATAAGATCTAACATGTATTTTTAAAAGATTTTATTTATTTGAGAGAGAGCGAGCATGAGCAGGAGGAGGGAAAGAGAGAGAGGGTGAGAACTAGACTTCCTGCTGAGGGCAGAACCCAACATAGGGCTCTATCCCAGGACCCAAAGATCATGACCTGAGCTGAAATTAGGCTCTTAACCAACTGAGCAACACAGGTACCTCTAGATCTAATAAGTATTTTGTGTTTACTATTTATAATTACTGTTTAATGTAAATTAGTTTTTTAATCCTTAACACCACCTAATAAGGTAGTTCTATTTATTACCAATATTGCCATTTCCGATGAAAAGATAAAGGCAGAGCAAGGTAAAGCTACTTGTTTAAGATATTCAGCTCATAATTGGTAGAACTGGCATTTAAACCCAGGGATTTAAAACCAAATTCTTTTTTTTTAAATTTTTTTAAAATGTATTTATTTGTCAGAGAGAGAGAGAGCGAGCACAGGCAGACAGAGTGGCAGGCAGAGGCAGAGGGAGAAGCAGGCTCCCTGCCGAGCAAGGAGCCCGATGTGGGACTCGATCCCAGGACGCTGGGATCATGACCTGAGCCGAAGGCAGCTGCTTAACCAACTGAGCCGCCCACGCGTCCCTAAAACCAAATTCTTAATAATTCCACTCTTCTTTCTCTTAACTGAAGCTCAGGTTAGAAATATTTTAAAAGATATAATTTATGTGAATCAAAACAAATTACTCGTGGAAAATAAAAACATATTCAAACAGAAATTTAGCAGATGCACTGAGATATTAGTCCATCTGGTTTTTTGGGGGTAACAATTATTGTTATTATACCTTCTTTAAACAAAACCCTGAGATTTTAGTATCTGAGAAATGCAGGGATATGAAACATTTTATAAGATGATATAACCCATTCTTTGTCTTAAACTCAGGATGACTAGAACCACAATCTTGAAAGTCATTCAAACCGGGTTCTTTTTTTAACAAGTATTTACTTGTTACTATTACAAACAGCTTAAAGAATTTTGAGATATAGTTCTTACCTTCATGGAATTTACTATTAGTAAAACTGGTCTTTCACATTGCACATTAGACCACCATACACATAAGGATGGGATATTAGCTTTAGTGAAGTATCACAGTGAATACTACCCATGTAATCCCTTTGCTAGATGTATTCCAAGTAGGGGTAGAAAATGGGGATCATTTATGATAAGTTTCATAAAGGAGGTAAGCTTGAGTTAGAACCTGAATGGTGGGTAAGATGAAGACAATGGTGAGGTGGGCTTACTAAGTGTGAAGTAGGATCAGCTTGGTATGTTCAGGTGATACTGAGGAGACAGCTGTGGCTGAAACAAGGTAGCAGAGAGAACAGTTAGGTGGGTAGGGTTGGGTGTACTCTTAGGTTTGGGAGTTTAGATCTTAAAGCAGCATAGGACTATGAGAGGCTATAAGGTGATGTTAAAATGTTTTAGGATGATAATAACAAAGACACTGTGAATAGATTGGAAAGGGACAATCTCAAGTTCAGGAGAATAGTTAAGAGACTGGAGCACAAATCCCAATATGGAACAGAAGATATGAAAGACGATGGATTGTGCGTGGCTCCTGCAGAGATGTCAGTCAAGCTAACTGATAAGTGGGGCTATTCCCTGGGGAGGTAAGTTAAGACAGGGCCGAAACAAACCATATCAGAAGAGATAAGAATTCCAGAGCTCAAAAGTCAAGAAGCCAAATCTATTTTCTGTTACAGGGTCCAAATTGGGGCTGAGAACTAGAGATGAAGCCAAAAGAATCTGGGTGAAAGCAAGACCTGACCAGGGGGTGAGGAGATGGTATGGAGCAAAGTGCGAATGCTGGGAGAAGGGCTAGAGTTTGCCTGTAGAAATGACTAGGTTGGCTAAAGCTCTTTTTTCCCATAACTTACCAATTAGTCATTCAGAGCAGAAGTTGGACAGTCATCACTCTGGCTTATGAAACATTAGGAAGCCTACTGTAGTTGCCAGCAGTCTTGTTGGGCATTTGACCAGTTATAATTTCGAGGACCTTGGAAAACCTAGATTGGTTCTAGGGGCTTTCTCAGGACTTTGGTTTTCTCTGAAATGACAGAATATTTTGGATGACCACAAATTTTGCACGATCTGAGTTTTGAACTTCAGAGAGATTGCAAGATGGAAATGAATTCAAGAAAATTGCAAAGCTGAATCAAGATGTTTAAAAATAGATAAAACCTAAAATTAAAATAATATAATTTTAGAGTGGGAAGGGACCTTAGAAATTATTTATAGTTCCCCACCGACAGTCTATGCTAGAGTCTCAAAAATACATTCACTCTTGTCTTAAGAGTATTTTTATACCATCAAGAATATTTCTATATAGTTCAGAGCATTTAAATCTTCCCTTTTGTAATAGATTGGAACCATAGAGAAATCACCTTTTTTTTTTTTTAAAGATTTTATTTATTTATTTGACAGAGAGGGATCACAAGTAGGCAGAGAGGCAGGCAGAGAGAGAGAGGAGGAAGCAGGCTCCCTGCCAAGCAGAGAGCCCGATGCGGGGCTCGATCCCAGGACCCTGAGATCATGACCCGAGCCGAAGGCAGCGGCTTAACCCACTGAGCCACCCAGGCGCCCCGAGAAATCACCTTTTTAAAAGATTTATTTATTTTAGAGAGAGTGAGAAAGAGAGCATAGGGCAGAGTGTGGGAGGCAGAGGGAGATGGAGAGAGAAACTCAAGGAGACTCCAAACCAATGCAAGACTGGATCTCATGACCCTAAGCCGAAACCAAGAACTGGGTGCTCAACTGACTGTGCCACTCAGGTGCCCTCATAGAGAAATGTTAAAATTTGCAATAATAAACTACCATGCATGTTATTATAAATCCCACTGACAATATTCATTAAGGAACAAAATAAATTGAGACACTTAGATATAGATGACAGTATAAAACATAATCAAGATCTATTGCCAAAAATTACAAAAAGTTGTCTTAAATGATGTATTTGAGAATTCCAATGGAAAATTTCTAGCCTTGTTAATACTACTATTCTACTGTTGTGCCCCATATGTAAGTACATGTGAGATATTTAAACAGTAACATCTCATTTGTTGTTGCCAGCGAGAAGAGCTGAGAGGATTACTGGAAGTCATATAGAACCAGTGATGAATGTACCAGTGGGAAACATTTTAGGAAGCATAGAAAAAGAAATTTTTTACTTTAAATCTGAACATTGACCATGCCCAGAGAAGGATCAGGCATATCATCTGTTAAATTTTCAGTCTAGCATGAGCAAATGAGCAACCATAACATTAAGGTAATAAAAGAGAGATCCATGAGGGATCAGGATTTTCATTAGCTACACCTGGCTAAGTTTTTCATCAACTCTCTCTCTAGAGAGGAAGTGACACTAACACCAGGACCAAAGAAACCTATTCAATATTATTTTTAGTATGTATATATGTATTTATGTTTACAAATAGAATTATAATTTTATTATTCCAGTCTCACTTTAATTGAGAGAGGTAGGATTATGAGCCGAAGACATTGGATTAATTTGTAACAGATTTTTCTTCAGCAAGTTGAGTACCTCTTGGCTCATTTGCTTCACTGTTTCTTTCTCATTAATTTGAGCATGAGAAATATTCTTAAAACCTTAGTACAGAATCAATCACAGAGACATAATCTGAAATAAAATCATATTTTTTCTCCACATTAAAAAAGACTAAAAGAGTATCAACACATCCTAACCAAACTATTTTCCCCGGAGAATGAATTTTCTGCTCACAAAATAGCTGTACATCCCATCTTATTCTAATTATAGTTTAAGTCAGATAATGAACTGTGAAAAGAATGTTACATGCCAGTGTACCTTGTTCCCATACTAAACAGCTTTGAGCACACTGCAGTAAATGTCAGTTTGTCATTCCTTGTTTAAAATATGATTCTTGTGGTTCCTCTGGAGATAGCCAACTACAACTTCAATGCTATTTAACTACCCTCCCCACCCCGAGCCACCCAGGCGCCCCTTCAATGCTATTAAGTCCTTCTTTGTTTCTTCTTTTAGATACTGTTGGGTAAGTTTGAATGTGCATCACTTTCCAATATAAGCCTTCATATATTGTAGATTTATAGTAGAATTCTTTGCTTTTCTGCAGTAAAACTATGGAAGTAAATTTGTAATTCATCTGCTCAGGTTGCAAAGCAGAATGACACGTTTAAATTATGTTGACATCACTGTCCAACTAGTTAATAATGTAAGACATTTTCTTAAAAAAAAAAAAAATCCTGATCTGGATGTCTGTCTTGCTGAATTAGCTAATGGCTCCAAGAAAGGGAAATGGCTCCAAGAAAGACAGATGAGTAATACGCATGCCCAAGATGACAGAAGTATGTGAATCATTTCTATAAAAGCGGAGCCCATCTCTCCAGTCTTACAAACATTCAAGGCTGATTTTACACGGGATGAATGAAAACATTTGTGCCTTGCTGGTTCAGAGAGAGAGCGCTGCAGATTACAATGAAGAGTTTGCCTCTACAGGGTTTTCTCATTAGAAATCCACATTTATTTAACAATTTAGCTATACACTCAGGCTTGGGTTGGACTCCTGGGGCCTAAGTCACATGCAGTGCTTAGTCAAGACAAACTCTAACAGGAAATGTCCATGGACCATTTAGATTTGTAAGAATGAGAAAAAAATGACCCCGGCTAAAAACTAATGGTGAATATGGGATACCCAAAGGAGGGTGTCTTCTGTGAGAGACACACCAGAGATATTTGGTCTTCTTGTCTCTGCAATTTATTAAAATTGACAAAATGGGAAATTACTAGTTATCTCCAGTACAAATCAAACCTCTATGAGAAAAATATATTGAGCCTAAAAATAAATTATTCCTCACTGCCAGTAAGTGCTCATCCTTGTCTAGTAGCTAATCCTTGAACTTGTGTGTACCTATCTTATAATGACTGAAATGAAATGAAAAAAACGTGCCTGAAATACGAACATCACCAACATAAAAGCATAAAAAAAGAGCAAAGGGAAATTTGAAACATTTTTGTGTAGTCAGACTTAATGGCACTTTGTCCAATGATTATTTTTTTCTAAAATTTTTTGATTACAGATATAAATATTCTGGAAATCCCACACTGCCTTGACCATCTTTCTTTACTAACTGTCTAGGAATGCAAAAGTTTGGAGTTTATGGAAATTCCTTTTTTGATTTAGTGCCATATGGAGATTGCTGAGAAGAAAATATGATTCTGTGTTTTTTTTTAAATAAAAAAGTTCATAAATTCTTTGGAAGCCAATCAGTGATGAGCAGCTACACCTAGAAGAGAAGAGTGAGACATTTCTTAATGAATCTGTGAGCATTATATAAGTAATTTATTGTGCAGTGGAAATAGCTTAGTAGAATAGCCCCACATGAAGCCATGGTTTTATTATTAGAATTCCCAAGTGAGAGAAGAGGAAGACTAGGAAGGACTGGCCTCCTGGGAGAAATCCAGGTGTGCCAGATAGTTTTTTTATTAACTTAAATTTTTAAAAAGAAATTAATAATACACATCAATTATGGAGTATTTTTTATGTGCCAGGTACTGTGCTAAGTATTTCACATGCTCTATATCAGACTGTTCTCATTAACATTAAACTGTTCTCATTAAGTAATCACAGGGACACTATGAGGTAGGTACCATTATTACTGTGTCCATTTTGCAGGTGAAGAAATGAAGACTAAGTGGCTTGTTTAAGTGACAAGTTTAAGTGGCAAGTGTAAGTGGCTTGTGTATGGTCACACAGCAATGGTTTGTGTCTATATTTGCCTAGCTTCAGAGCATACGTTCAACACGTAACATTATAGAGATTGGGGCAAAAAATGCCTTTATTTATTAAAAGCAAACAAATCTCTTAAGTAAAATTATTTAAACTGAGCAAAGTTTGATTCCAGTTCAATCTGCTGTACCACTTCTCATCTCTATTCTTGAGAATCACATCCAGCGCAGAGTATAGTTACTTAATAAGAAGAATTATGAAGTTATTTCTTGTTCTCCCACTCCCTCCTCTTGTTTCTCCTCCTCACACTCTTGTCATCATCCTCATCAACATTATGCATTCTTGGCTTTAAGAATTATTTAGTTCAATACTCTTCTGAAATTTCAATTCTCCTTTTAACATTCCCACCCTGTGCTTGAATACCTCCCATGAGGGAAAATTTCTCCCTACTGGTGCTGCCGATTCCATTTATTGACTGCTCTGACAATGAGGAGTTTATCTTATATTAAAACTAAGGATTTCTTTCTGTGACTGAGTTTTACATGTTATTCCTAGTTTAATGACATGGCCTCAGAATAAGCTATTCTCAAAATGCATTTGCTGAGTAGACCAAGTATATTTCCTATAGAATAAGGTAATTGTTAAGTAAATATGGTAAAAACTTCATGATTTTGTACTATTGGTAAATGGGAAGAGGACAAGTGAGGGGGAGAGGGGAGGGGGGGCAAAGGAGAAAGAATTTTAAAAGCTTTGAAATAGACTATTTCAAAATGAATACAATGCTATTCTTCTATGAAGACCTAGCAAGCAAGTGGTTAAAAACACAAGGCCACAAAATTTCTCAGATAAATCAAAAAGTCTAAAATCTTCAACTAGGTTGTTTTTTCTGTTGTTGTGTGGGTTTTTTTTTGTTAGTTTGTGTTTTGTAAATTGCTTCAGCCATTATGGAAAACAATATGGTGGTTTCTCAAAAAATTAAAAATAGAGCTTATCATATCATCCAGAAATTCTATTTCTGAGTATATACCCAAAGGGAATGAAAAAGGGATTTCAAAGAGATATATATACTCCCACGTTTATTGTAACATTAATCAAAACAGCCAACAAATGGAAACAACCTAAATACCGGAGAGATACTGGATGAATGGATACAGAAGATGTGTGTATACACACATACACACACAGAGTGGAATATTATTCAGCCATGAGAAAGAAGGACATCTTGCCCTTGTGCCAACATGGTTGGACCTTGAGATCATAACACTAAGTGAGGTAAGCTGGATAAAGAAAAACAAATATAGATAATATCACTCATATGTAGAATCTAAAAAAGCCAAATAGGTAAAAACCATAACCCGGTGGTAACCAGGGGCTGGGGATTAGGGGGATAGGTGAGATATTGTTTAAAGGTACAAACTTGCAATGAGTAGTAAACAAGTCCAACAGATCTAATGTACACTACAGTGAACGCAAACAACAATATTCTATTATAATCATCAAACCTGCTAAAAGACTAGATATTAATTATCCTACCCACTAAAAGGAAATGATAATTATGTGATATGATAGTGAATTTATATATTATAATGTTACAATGACATTATAATATATAAATGTATCAAATAAACAAGTTGTTTACCTTATTTTACAAAATGATATGTGTTAAGTATATTTTTTAAAAATTGAAGTATTTCAGTGAATATCACCACTTCAATAAGAAGGAAGTCACATAAAAATGTAGTATGGAAATAGCACTAACTTTTGAAACTTGGAAAAAAATGATAGGAGTTAAGCTATTAAAAATCAAACAGGTAGTAAAGAGGTTAACTTCTCTGAGCTTCCAATTTCTTCATCTATAAAATCATGATGACAGTAGTTTAATCCACCAAACAGTGGATTAGTTATCAAAAGTTACCAAACAGTATAGTGCTATCGTATTATTTTGTAGGATTATGTGGATAGAAAAAGTTCTGGAAAGACCTAGAGTGGATGACTTTGGTTACATGGATTGGATTCTCCCTACATTAAACAAATATTTATTATGTTTATATAGTGTGGCTCTTTAGACATTAATTTTAACTCCCTATTTTTTTCTTTTGATGTATAATTTTTTAATTGTGGCCAAATACACATAATACAAAATTAATCATTTTAACCATTTTTAAGTATACAGTTTCATGACATTAAGTATATTCACTTTTATTTTAAGTATAAAGCTAGCATTGTTTTACTTTTAAAATTAAAAAAAATTTAATTGAAGTACAGTTGACATCAGCCCTCCATTATTAAAAACAGTTCAAAGCAGGAATAATTTTCTGAAAGTCAATTAGAAGTGAAAAAACAAAAAAAATGAGAATTTCACCAACTCCCCACTCCTGCCATATTCTGAAAAGCAGACCAAAATGAGTAAAGGAGGGCAAATTCAGCCAAATTTACAGTGACCAAGATGCCAAACACTGGTGTCCACTTTCAAAAAATAATAAGTCCGAGATTAAATTATAATGTTGAGCAACTTGCTTTTACGTAAGTGGGGCAAAAACTATTTGTAGCTAAATTATCTAGGGTCCTTGTGAAAAGTTGCCTAGTGTTTATATCTTTGTAAGACTTCTTTGATCTAAAAGTTGAGAAATCTTAAAAGCTCTTGGTTAGACTCTGGAAAAGATGGTCATCATAATTTCAGGGAATATATGAGTCTCTTTAGCATTGGGTAACAGACCCTTCAGGTCAGAGGCAGTATATTGCAGAACTGTTTCATATTGTTCATATGAAATTTTGGGAAAGCTCTTTTCCTGATTAAAAACTGTGGCATGCAGAATCTTCTGTCTCCACAGGTAAAAAGAATGGTGCTTGGGTAAGTGATGTGTATGGTGCTAAATAATGTAGTCCCTGGAGAAACTTTGGCTCAGGGCCTGTTTTACCAAGAGACCTCACATACCCTATGACATCAAATGTGGGTGTTTCATGAACAGTCATATTAGATTGCTAGTTGCTCTATTTTGCTATAAAAGTATTTTTATTTGAAATTTCCAATTTGACCATTTACACTGACAAGATTAACAGTGACTGTGTAGCAATAGTAGTAGTAGTTGTAACACTGACAGGCACAGAGAGCTTGTTTGTTAATGCAGTAGGTGTAACAAAGAGGCATTTGATAAAATGGTAGGTGTTACTGGGAGTAGTTACATAATATCAAGGGAAAAAAAGAGATTTTGTTGAGAAAAGACAGGACTCATCAGAAAGATCAACTGATATCAGAGCCCCACAATGAAAAGAGAGAACACAAAGTTGTAGTAAAGAGAGTAGTATATAGAGTATCAGAAGTCCTGAGTTTGAGGCTAAGTTGTCACTTTTGATCCCAAGTTTTCTTATTTCTTAAGTATGAATAATAATTACTGGTGCTTTCCCTACTCATGCTAGAAGGAAATCTAGTAAGATGGGATTCTCCCAGGACGTAAATGTCACTCATCCTGAGACAGAAAAGGGGATAGGTATTGGAATGCAAAAGACAGAGGGCATTTCTTCACTTTCGGAGTTCAGTGATGGAGGTGGAGAGGGAATAGGTGGTGTTGGACCTCTGTCCTGGAGATCCCTCTGGAGCTAGACACTCTGTGGCACAATTGATAAGCAGTAAGGGACACACCTGTGGGTGTTACTTAAAAGAGCTTTAGGAACTAACTTGCTGAAACACTGAGAATCTTAACCTAGAGTATCACTAACCTGATAATACTCACAGATTTCTTCCACTCCAAACCTAGAGAAACTGCTTCTAAATCACCTGTGCTCCAACAGCAATAGTTGAAAACACTTAAACTCCTCAGTTATTTGATAATTTTTTTCTGGTTTCTCTCCTTTAGGTCATGGTACCCAAGTTGCTTCACTTCCTAAGGTGCAGAATAATCCATCTCTTAGAGTTATAACAGGAAGGGAGACCCTGAGAAGAAAAAAGGGATGTTCTTGCAACAAGAGGGATGGGAGCTCAGAATCATTTTATTAAATGATTAAATATTAAAATGAGTGGTTTCCATTTTGTTTTCCAATATAGTTATGAATGTATTTGTATATGTATGTGGTGTGTGTGTGTGTGTGTGTGTGCGCGCGCATGTACAATTGCCCTTTGGAAACTCTGAAGTCTTATGAAATCTCTTTGCACAGTCATTTGGCTGTATTAGTCAAACAAGTAAACAACTTGGAAGCTGGAAGTAATATTTAGAGGACATAAATGATTTAAGTGATGAAAATAACATTAGAGGGTAGGCCATGAGGAACACTGAAGTAGACAGATTTCAATTTTTCAAAAAAGAACATCAGTTGAAAGAAGCTATTATGGACTGAACCATGATTCCTTCCCACTCTCCCCAAATTCATATGTTGAAGGCTTAACTCCTAATGTGACTGTATTTGAAGATGGGGACTTCAACTAGGTAATTAGGGTTATATGAGATCATAACAGCGAGCCTCTATTCAGGTAACACTGGTGTCCTTATAAGAGGAGGAAGAGACAGCAGAGCTTTCTTTCTCCCTTGCATGCAGAATAAAGGCCAGAGACGAGACAGCAAAAAATCAGCCATCTACCAGCCAGAAAGAGAGCCTTCACCAAAAACCAACCCTAATTGGCACCCTGATCTTCTTAGAGCTGTAAGAAATAAATTTCTGTTGTTTCAGCCACGCAGTTATGGCATTTTGTTACAGCAGCCCAAGCAGACTATAATTGAGGCCTGTTGATGGCACCAACACCAATTTCTGACAATTAGGACCAAATGGGAAGCAGCACACTTGAGAGTGCTTGATTAAATATCATCGGAATGATGGATTGAGTTTAGAAGCAGAGCATAGTAATTCATGGGTATGATAAATTATGAAGACAATAACAGCAACAGCAAAAAAATATCAATAGAGTAGAGTACAGAGTGGGGAAGTGTATGGTGCCTGGTGCCAGGCTGTCTGAGTTCAAAGCCTACCTCCAACACCTGCTAGTTGTATGACCATGGGCAAGTTACATAAATTGTAAGATGGTATAACTACAATACACCTTCTATGTCATATACCTACAGTGAAAGTTCATTAACTGTATTAATATATGTAAAGTGCTTAAATTAATGCCTGAGCATTATCAGCATGAGTTATTAGTAATAAGAAAAATAGTACAATGGATTACACTTAAAAGTATTTTCCTTTTCACTTTCAGAGCCTGATCACTAGAGTAATACTCACTAACTACCCTAGAAAGCACTTAGCCCTGAATCATATAATTCTCACTTTCACACATCATAAAAATATTCACTTTTGTTTTCAAATGAAAATAATTAAAATATATATAAACCCATTATCTGTTTTCCTAAGGACATGAAATAGCAGGTTTGATTCCTAGATGACTAACAAAAGAACTCTACTGAAGAAGGATATAATGATTTTTATATTCTCTGTAAATTGACATCATCTTAGGGCTTAAATCCTGGAGGATGCCTCATCCCCAATACTGTAATTCCTTTTGTCTCAGTGACATAAAACCTGTGTCTTAGTGACATAAAACTTTGTGTCATAAAACTAAATAGTAATTTGCATAAGCCAATATCAAGGAAAAGAACATGCTCTGATGTTCCCAAACTGGGGGGGGGGGGGCTAGAAAAGTAACAGCCAGTTGCCATGGAGCTCATGCCAAAGGGGTGATTCGGGCCTTCTCTCTGGGACTCATTCAGTTCAGTCTAATTAGAATTCTTGGTACTTATAATCACCAAAAAGATTAATCTAATGGGTGTATGTACTAGGAAGTGGTGGAATTTGTACAACCTACATGTAGGTTTCCAGAAAAATTCACACAAAAATTCCAGAAAAATGACACCAAGTGTTATACTTAGGTTAGGAAAGCAGAGCCAAATGATGGAAGAATAAATTTGCTTTACTTCATGTTAAGACTTGAGTTATTAACCTCAGTTAGCTTGGTTAGCTCATCTGCTAAACTGTGTTCTCCTTTGAGATGAATTTCCTTGTAAAACTATTCGCATTGGTCATTACAGACTGAAGATGGTTTTTAGCTCATCCTAATACACTTGTAAAGAAATCCCTTTCTGACAGCTTTCTATTGCTAGGCTAATGGAACTGCCTGAGTTTATGATTATAAATGGCCTGTGGTTAGCCCTTTTGGTTTTGGCAAGTAAATACTCTTATTGGAAACCTCTTGTTTTTTTTTTTTTTTCTTTCTAAGTCTCCATCAGTAGTTTTGGCAAAGACTTCGTTCATGATTCTAACCTAAAACATTTATTCTGTACCTGGCACTTGGATATGTTCAGTGAATAATAATAAAAGCAATTTTATTCTAATGTAAATTTTTAAAAATTTAATTATTTTATTATTGTCATTATGAGGTTGTTTGTAATGCAGTCTTACTATGAAAAGCTGTTATTTTTTTCTTTAGGAAAAAGACATTTTCTGCAACTGGGCCATATACCAGAAACACCATCATTTTGAATATTAGGAAAGGAAGATGACAATGATTTTCTAGAAATTCATTTACATATTAATATAGTGCAAAGTGGAAAGGAATTTTGACAATTATGACCGTAACATTTTTTAATTCTAAATCTTGTTCTCTACTATATTTTCAACTACTTATTGGGTTGTTCCATTTGTTATTCAATGTTTACAGTTTTTAATGAACTATCTTTCTGATCAGGCCTATTTGAAGAATTAGCAATATCTTTGATCTATTTCTCAATTGTTATTCAAATTATCCTAAGTTGCTGTGATATCTACTTATTTATTCTTTGAGATAACACACATTTTCCCAGTGTGCCCATTTCTTTGCCATATCAACCCCGGGCCAAGGCTTTCACTATTTCACATTGTGCCTCACTGCTGCTCACTACCAGTAACACCTGTCATCTTAAGCTGCCATTTTCAGATACATTTGACTAGAATAACTCTTTTTTGTTGTTATTTCTCCCTCCATTGTCTTTATATATCCTAGATATATCCTTTACACTGCAAGCAAGCAAACGGAACTGAGGAATTATTGTATTTCCATAAATCTAAAGATTTATATATCATTACTTAATAATACTTGCTCAGAAAAAGAAGAGATAGAGCCAAAAAGTTAAGACCATTCTAACTTAAGATATATTAATATCTGGGGGAAAGCATGTATTGAAGGACCAAGGAAATACGGTACTTCATCTCTGTAACTCTAGAACCTAGGCTGGTGCCTATTACATAGTACATATTCCTAATTGTTTCATTATTACTTCTTTTAATCATTCATATTATTGATATTAATTATTAATTGATGGCAAATAAACACTATTATTTCAAATTGATATATAAAATCTTTGGTTCTCAGTTTATTCTGCCCCATCTTTATTACCAAATGGTTTTTAGTTTAGTGTCTTTAGTTTCTTTATTCTCCTGATCAAGTAAATTCCTTCCTCCAACCCTTTTTTCCCCCCTTATCTTTGTTTTCCAGTCTGGAATAACATCCTGCCTATCCTTCTGTCCTCTCAGTTCTTACATTTAATTATCAGTATTTAATTACCAATCTTACATTTGATTATCAGTAGTTTGGCAGTTGGTGTTGCTTATTAAGGTGGAACCAGATAAACACCAACAATTATCTTAACAGCTGGTACTAGAACTTCACTTAATGAAAATAACTGCATGTGTTTAAGAAAATATCCTCATGAATGTGAAAAGAGAGGCTTCTGAGCAGAGTCTGAAAGAAAGGCAGAATTAAAAAAAAAAAAAAAAGGTGGGAATGCCCTGCATAAGAAAACAGTAGTAGCAAGAACTTGATTTTTATTGATTGATTATTGATTGATTGCTTTAAGAAAGAAGTACAGGTATAGCAACTTTAGCAAGAAGCTAAAGGGAAGGCTAGAAGTCAGAGACTGAAGCAAAGTTGACAGAAATGACCAAGGGACTTTTAAGCACTGAGGACTCTAGGATTCACTTATTTTTTCTAGCATCACCATTTACCTTAACCCACTGGTATACTCTGCAGCATGCACAAAGACGTTGTGGACAAGGGTTAATTTTGTGACAATCACATAGGTACAATGTCTGGGTTATCTGGTGTGGAAGAGACAATACACATAAAACCCCAAGATGGTCCATAAGTTGAGATAGTACAAAATGAAATTTGAGGCAGATGTAACCAGGAAAGCCATCCCACTCGTATTGCTCATGCTGCCACTGATATGAGTTAAACCTGTTTCTTTTGTCCCTTCTGTACGATCATTATTAGCAGAAACCTTGGCTTGTTTCTTTTTTTCTTCCTGCTTTGCCAGCAGAGCATAATCATAGTATAGATTCAAAGACTCTATTTGAACAATTTGGCCATTTTCATTGATGCAGAAAGAAAATTCAGATGCACAGTGTGGCTGAGGTTCAGTTTGATTTCATGTATCTGCCCTTAATAACTAGAGATATATCTCTCAGTTACCTTATTTCCTATTATGTATTTAAAGCCTTGCTTACAATAATATTTCTCATCACTTGTCAGTGGAAACTCATAGGATAGGAAACTAATAGGTGGAAACTAATAGGATAGCTCTAAGAGACAATAAGAATACAGTTAAGAGAATACAGTGAGTAATAATCTTGGTGATTTATATGGGCAGGAAAAAACATTTACCTTGAGAAAAATCCAGATGGACATTTTTGCTTAACACTTATTCATATGTCATTTAACATAGTTCAGTATCATTTTTCACTAGTTTGATACCATCTAGCCTCTAGTTACTGTTTTTCTTTTGAAGGGAGCATGTGGGTGTTTTTTTACTGAGTTTCTCCACAGAGCAGTTTATAAGAAAAGCTATAAGATTAATGAACATGAACTTCCTCCAGTGATATGAGTAGATAGAAACTGTGGGAAACAGATCTGTAAAGAATGCAGTACTGGTTAATTTAGGCTGACTCTCCAATGCTTATAGCTGGAGAATTCAAGGGATACTTATTAAATCTGTTGGAGCAATTTGGACTAACGTTCAAGAATTACTCAATAAATAATATTCATCATCGGCTATTTGGAAAGCATGGAATTAGGCACTGAGTGGAAAGCAAACATGAAGAAAATACAGTCTTATATTTAGAGATTGTATAATATGTGATCAAAATCTGGTTTATAATCTGGGCATTAAATTAACAATATCAGAAAGTGCCTAAACTATAATAATGAATTATAGTGTTCAGGGGAGGACATGTCATTTTCTGTGGTTTGATCTGGGGACATAAAATTTGAGCTAAACCCTGGGGTTGGGTTGGATTTAACAGGTGAGCACAGGGAAGAAGAGAATGTGGAGAGGAATCCTAGGTGGAATGAATGACATCCATCTGCCTACAAAAATCTTTCCTCGGGATGCCTGGGTGGCTCAGTTGGTTAAGCCGCTGCCTTCGGCTCAGGTCATGATACCCGGGTCCTGGGATCGAGTCCCGCATCGGGCTCCTTGCTTGGGGGGAGCCTGTTTCTCTCTCTGCCTCTGCCTGCCACTTTGCCTGCTTGTGCTCTCTCTGTCTCTGACAAACAAGTAAATAAAATCTTAAAAAAAAAACCTCTCCTCAATTTACCTCTTAGCATTGCTACCTTTGTACTTACCAATTGTTAATTGTACTTAAAAATTGTACTTAATAGTTGTACAATTATAGTTAGTAATTGTACTTAACAATTACTCTTTTTACTTCCTGCTTGCCCTATGGCAACATAGGTCTTCCTACTCTTCTAATTTATCCTCTGAAAAGCATTGGCATACATGTTACTCTACTACTAAAGAACATTAAATGTTTCTAATTACATATCTAAAAAATAAGGTCCATATAAAAGGCACTTCATATGTGTCCCAATTCTATCAGTGGTGATTTTTGTACCCTTCAGGGAACATTTAACAATGAGTGGAGACATTTTTGATTGTCACAATTCAAGGGACAGTGTTTCAAGCCTCCAGTGGGAGAGGTCAAGGATGCCACTAAATATCCTGTAAAGCAGAAGACAGCCCTCCACAACAAAGAATTATCTGACCCAAACCATCAATTACACTGAGACAGTAAGGAAGGAAGCTTCACTGGACTTATATTTTCCTGAACAAGCAAAAAACTTTGCATTGCTGGACTGTTGGATACAGTCTTCCCTATACCTGGAGTTCCCTTTCTTACTCTCTGCCTGGCAAACACACTTATCTTTCAAGTCCCATAAAAATATCGTATTCAAGGCAAAACTTCCCCTAATTTTCCATATAGTCAGTTGGTCTAGCAATTTCCTCATACCTCGCTTATAACATGCTTCACAGACAATTGTAAGTATTTACAGTGGATGTTTCTTCTACAGTAGAATGAGCTCTTTGAAGATAAGAGATCATGTTTCATTCACCTTCTCATTCCCAGTACTTATCAGAAGAGCTGGCATATAAAAAAGAAACCCACACATGTTGATTTAGTAAATGAATGAGGTGGGATGAAAAAAATTTTATGTATGCTAGAAACAGGGAATAGTCTACTTTGGATGGAAAGGCAGGCATGAATGAAAGAGTAGTGAAAGCTTAGACTGTAGAGATATCTGGAGCTTAGATCATAGTGTACTTTGAGGGCCTGGAGTTAGTGGTTTATTTAGGAGGATTTAGAGAAACTAGAATGTGTTTTTAATCAAGGGGGTGACACAAAGTGGCACTGTACAAACATTAATCTGGTGGAGCTATTCGAAAGTATTTGGTAATGACGAAGCATTTACTCATTGGATCATAATGTATACCAGACTTATGTAAATACTGTGGATTTAGTGTCTGTGAAGAGAGCCTGTGAACTTAATCTGGGGTCACTCCCAAGCCTAGAAGAGTAAGAGAAGGAAGTAAAATGTCACTGTAATCACACTACCCATCTCAGGGGATCTGTGTATTCCACTGAGAATGGCAGTGGATCAGACTGGGGAACTTGTGACAGGGAGTCTGAATAACCATTAGAACTGCCCAAAGTCAGGGATGCCCTGGCTGCAAATGCCTGTGCCCCTCCTGGCAGATCTGCTTCCTTGGCAGAGTCCATGGTGGGCATTGCTCTTGGTATCTAGATCATCATAGAGGAATCGGGTAGCTCTTGTGTCTACTCATCTTTCCCAACTTTCTTTTTATAGCCACAGCATTTCTGTTCCTTGGGAGAATTCCAGTCCTGTTTACCTGGTTCTGGTACACGTATCCATTACTGCACACCTAACCTCTACTTTCTAGGCACAGTGGAACACATGGCTCAGGCCGAGCCAATCATAAACCACAACCACCTGGACAGTTTTTCACAAGGTTGTGCACAACCAACCAAACCAGGCCAGTCAGAATTCTTCCCCAGAAATTTACTGTTGGAGAGGAAACGTTTTCTTCCACTCAGTAAGCTATAGGGATATGGATCTGGATTGTCAGAGGCCATCCTCTCTGTTGCATGGAGACACCCTACACAGAGTTGAAAATAAAAAAGCCAACATGTCAAGAGAAGCAGGGACCAACAGAAATGAGAACTGGATGGAGACAAATACTGTTGTGGCCCTGAGAGGTCCCTGGTCTGGTCTGAGGGACTGGTCTCTGTGGCTTCTCTTCCAAGTTCATGGCCTGTTTCAGTGTGCTTCCTAACTAAAGGAGTCCAGTCACTTCCCTTTTTGCTCAAGTTAATGTTTGCTGGGTTGTGGTCATATGTAACCAAAGGAAATGTAACTAATAGCTATCCCTTAGCGTTAGGGTGTAGTGATACAGGGAACATGCGTTGCGGGCTGAGATCTGAAGTATCGGCTGTTACAGTTGCACAAAATTTTCCTCATTCTTGATCAGAAACATAAAATAGGGATATTCCACCTTGCTTCTCTACCAAATCCTTCTGAAAGTCTGACAAAATTATTAAAAGTAAAAACACAAATGTTTTAATTCTAATAGCAGAAGAGCTTAAAGCATTTAAAATATGAAGAATTCTGCTCTTCATCCGTTATCATCTCAGCTGTGACTGAGAGTGTGTTCCGCCCTAGCAAGGTCTGCCTGTCAGGTCCACATGTGGCTCCTCTTATGTGGAGACTTAGGAACCACAAAGATGGGTTTTCTCCACCTCTTCCTGCTTGCCAACAAATGGCAATGGGGGATAGCAGCAGCAGACACACTGATTTTGGGAGCAAAGAACACAGACAGCCAGCAGTCACTGAGGTGCGGAAGTTCTGAAATCCCACGGAGTGACCGCTGTGAGTAGCAGAAGCCTTCCTTAATTAATTCGTTGTGACTATTCTCTGAAGGAAACTTTTGTCTCTAAGACTTCATAGGATGTGTCCATTTCCCTTTATTCTTCCGTGGATCTGAAGTGGGTGTGGAGGGCATATTTCCTTCTTGCGGCTCCAGGAACCTCCTTAGAGGTTCAAGACCTATTTTAAGTCAAATGCTTTTTGGTCAAAGTTCTTGTTTCTTTGGCAATTCATTCTCTTGAAGGGGGCTTTATTGGGATACTTAGTACTAGCTGCCACAACAGACATTCTGAAACCTCCATGCTTATACACCCAAGGGTTAATCTTGAGATGGAGGAAAGAGAGTGAGGCTCCTGCACCCTTCCTGCAATGTCTCCTCCAGCTGGCCATGTCTCTCCAACAGAGTCCTTGATTTTCTCAAGGCAACAGGCATGACCCTTTCCCTGGGTTCCTGTACTGTTCCCTCCCCTCTTAATAGTTTGGGTGTCAGGCTGTTACTAACTCTTGAATGTACAATTACAATAATCTACATCTCTGCAAATGTCTCTTTGTAAATAAACTCTCACGAAATTATTCTATTTTGACTACACCATCTGTTTCCTCTTGAGACATTAAGCAATTCAGTAGATGTCTCTGTTTGAATCTATTCTCCATGATACTACTTTCTCTTTTATTGTTGCTGTTGTTGTTGGCAATTTATCTGTGTATGAGTCTGCTATTCATGCCATTTCTGTGTATTTCTATTTAGTATTGTGTGTCTCTGTGCTGCCTTTATATTCTCTGCCTAATAAGGGCTGTGATTCTCAGATCTGAAATGTGTTTCTTTTTTATTCTTTTACTTTGAAATAATTAAAATTCTGTAAAGAAGTAGGAAGAATAGTTGGGTGAGCTTTTTCATTTTGAACCATTTCACTAAGTGGTTGATAAGATGTCCTATGACCTCTAAACACTTTAGTATAAACTCCAAATACTTCAGTGTGCATTTTTTACAAATACGTTCAATTTTCTATATAACCATACTAATACCACTGAAGTAAGGAAATTAATATTTATACATGCTGCCATCTAAATCATGGATGCCATTCAAGTTTTGTCAATTGTCCCAATAATGTTCCTTATAATCACAAGAATTGAATACACGATCATGTGTTGCACTTAGCTGTCATATTGTTGTTGTCCTTTAATCAGGAACTTTTCCTTGGTTTCTTTACTTTTATGACTTTGACAGTTTCATCTAGTTTATAAAATGTCTCCAAATTTGGGCTTATCTAGTATTTTCTTAGGATTAGATTCAAGTTGTGCTTCTTCTAGTGCTGGAATACCATAATAGTGATTTTGTGTTCTTATTGCATCCAATTAAGTGCTACATATTTTCAATTTGTCACCTTTCTGATGATGTTAATTTTAGTAATTTGCTTAAGTGGTATCAGCCAGATTTCTCCACTGAAAAGTCTTTCCTTTTTTTCTTTGCAATTAATTAGCATTTTTTTTGTTGAGACTGTGTAAATATTCATTTCTTGTCAAACCCGCACTCATTAATTTTAGCATCTCTTGATGTTCCTTGGCTGAACTACTACGAAGATGGTTGCTAAATGTTTATTTTCTAATTTCACCCTTCCTCCTGTGTTTACTAGTTGGCACTCAAGTGTAAAGAGTTTATTTCTCCAATTCATTTTTTTCCCACTTATTTATATCATACGAATTTATTCATTCCTCTTGTGTTCAATGGGTTACAATATTTTACTGACACTATTCACTCTGATGCTCAGATTGTCCCAGATTTGTTAACTCTTTCAAGATGACTTCCATAACTGTTTAACCATTTCCTTGCCATACTGAATAAAATATTTAGGCTCATCTTTGATTTTCCCTGCCCTAGCACTGAAGTCAGCTATTTCCCCAAGGAACCCTGGTTTCTTTTAGCAGAGAATTGTATTTCAGAACCAAAATCCAAGCACTTGGAATGCTCTTTTTTAAAAAAATTTTTTTAGAATTTTTATTAACATATAATATATTATTAGCCCCAGGGGTACAGGTCTGTGAATCATCAGGCTTACACACTTCACTGGTTTTTGAAGTATCATTGTACTCAGACCCCATCAATGGATAAAGCTGAGAATATGTTTAAGTATGTAATCTCTATAGATACATATATTCACAAGTATATTAGTTATCTACTGCTACAAAAAAACTTGGTAGTAAAACAATGGGCATTTAATACTTCACAGTTCAGAGCCAGAATTCAGAAGCAGATTAGCTGGGGGTTCTGACTAATGCCTCTCGTGAGGTTGTTACCAAGACGCTAGCCAGGACTGCAGTTTTCTTAAGGCACGACTGGAACGGGAGCATCCACTTTCAAGGTGGCTCACTCACAGCTCTGGCAAGCTGGGACGGGTTTGTTGGCAGAAGGCCTCATTTTCTCATCTCATTGCTTTCTCCACAGGGCTGCCGAGTGTCATCATAACATGGTAGCTGGCCTTTCCCAGAGCAAGGAAGCCAGAATGTCTTTCATGCCCTAGCCACAAAAGCCTCATTCTGTCATTTCCACAGTGTCTTCTTGCTTCCACAGGTCAACCCTGTTCAGTATGGAAGCAACTGTACAAAGGTATGAATAACAGGAAGCAAGAAAATTGCGGGTCACTTTAAAGGCTGGTTACTGCAGTATCTATATTTATTATTCCTATATCTCTATTTTACGTCTATCCATCTTGTCTATCTATCATCTCTATCAGAAACTCTGTGTTTATACCAATAACTTCAAATTCAATCCAACACCACTGGATTCATACTAGTTTTTGTCCTTTCTGCGACAGGATGAACGCTGAGTCCCATTATTCCCATATATTCCCAATATATTTACTTATTTGATCACTCCTCCTGCATGTGACCCATCTCTTGGTCCCACGCCTCGCAACTCCCATCCTCTGGGAAAATGCCCCCTCACCAAGCGTCTGGGCTCTTGGCCTATGCCAGGCCGCTGCAGCCTCTCCTCCTACCCACTCCACATGAACCATTCGCTCTCCAAGACCCCACCTAATGGTTTTTGAACCGAGTCATTCCGGAAGTTATTCCATACTATTCAGGAAGGAAGCTAAGTAGGTATGAGTCTGTTTTTGTTGTTGTGAATTGTATTGTGACAGTGGAAAGAATTTATAATAGATCTGAGCTACAAACAAACCTCTGGACTTAGTCTAAACTGAAAAATTCTCTCCACATGGATAAAGAGGTCTGAGAACTGTCACATTTCCTCTGCATCTGGGTATGATACTCCCTCCCTCCGTGAACAGATGCTTGTTTAAACTGTCAAGGACACTGTTATGTAGGCCACATTTATATTGTTTTATCCTCTCCCTTTTCTTGCTTCCCGTTTTCCTATTTTTCTTTCTCTTCTGTTTCCCTTCCCTTCTCATTTCCCTCCGCTCCCCACAGCATTCATCCTCTCCCATTTTTTTGAGTTGTCTTTGCTTCAAGCTTATCACAATATCTATTGGCACACTCAAAGACATTGTTTTTCTTAGAGCAGCCTGAAGGTTGTTGGTTGGCTGGTGCTAAACAACCAAACCTCCATTCATGCTTCATTTTAAAAAATGAGTATATTTGGGGCACCTGGGTGGTTCAGTTGGTTAAGCATTCTGCTTAGGCTCAGGTTATGATCCCAGAGTCTTGGGATCCAGCCCCACTCAGCGGGGATTCTGCTTCTCCCTCTCCTTCTGCACCCCACTCCCACTTGCACTCTCTCACGTACACTCTCTCTCAAATAATAAAATCTTTTTAAAAATGAGTATATTAGAAAGACTGTTCACACTTTAGCCCTCTGTCTCAAGTAAGAACGTTATTTTGAAATCACGGTAAAAGATTTTTCCAAAAGTCATCCTTACCTTAGTTCCTATATTTCTTCTAAAGAGCTTCTTACTGACCTTAGGACTTCAGTTTCTGCATAAGAAATAGGCAGAGGCAAGGCAGGATTTTTTTACCCACAATTAGTGATTAGTCTAACAATTTATCCTTCTCTAAATTACATGCTGATGAATCACAGAAAACATCTTTTCTATTCTGATTCTTTCATTTCCCCAGAAAGTTAGGGTGATTAACTAGATGAGACATTTCCTGAAATTTATGAGACAGAGGTTCCAGACACATCAGAGGGACGAAATGACTGAGCAAGTTACTAAACCATTATACCCTTTAAAAAAAGAGGGATAGTGGAGATATATATTATATATATTTTATATATATATATATATAAATAAAATTTAGATCTGGATATAATATAGAATATTATATATATTTTAGATCTGGAATTAAAGGTTGGATTTGGTTAAATCACCCACAAAATTACATGAAAACTGGGGGATTTTGATAGGAGCTTTTTTTTTTTTTTTTTCTCTACTCATAGAAACGTACCAGCATATTTGTTATGCCCTGTCTGTGGAGAGGTATGTGGTAGGGGAGATAGCACACACATGTCAGAGCCAGGGGACTGACATCTCTGAGCTCAACAATTCTTACACCTCACTTGAGAATACGATGTGGAGAAGGTCAGAGGAAGGACTACCTACGGAATATGCACATGGGAATGCATACTCATTAGGGAGGCTCAGTAGGGCACCAGGGAAATATGAGCAGATTAGTATTTAGTACACTTCATGGGCTCCAAAGTTATCATTGCACAAAGCTAATCTGTCATGTCAGTTTTGTGCTGTGAAGAATTTACCACATCTTGTAAAATGGCCTACATTTTTGAAATAAGGTCAATGCCAAATTTTATCTAAAGTAACCCTCTAGAAATATCATTCCAGCAACTTAGGAAAAGGATGAAGTAAACAACTGTAGAAGATAAAAATTTTTTTAAATGTGATGGTTGACACTTTAGAAGAATACAGAAAATTCCTAGATAAGATAGTATGACCACGTAAGCCACATTACAGAATAGAGTTTCCAAATACCACTTTTATCTTGTGCTTCTGTTTAACTATGCTAAGATTTCCTGAAATGAAACTAAAACTGGCTTTTTATTACTGTTCCTTTCAATTTCAAAAAGATAACAAAATAGCAACATTTCTCCTATGAGAATGGTGAAAATAAAATTTCTTTGTCTTCATTCTAACTCTAGTTTTCCTAGAAGCATTTAATGTTGTCCTTTAAGTGGAAAAAAGGGGCATTAATGTAAGGAAAATGTGTGAGGACAGAATGAAGTATGATCTCACTCTGGGGAAGGAAGGATTCTAAAGGAATAAAATCCCAGTGGTTCTTTTCCGGGAGTCATCATGGAAAAATTAAAAAACAAAAACCAAAACTGTAGTTTTACTGAGCTCTCCACAATTCAGTCAATCTTTCTCTTTTTCCTTGAGTTTGTTTTTCATTTGTCTTTATGTGATAACTAAAAGGAGCAAGGTTCATGTAGTTTCCAAATAAGATTTGCAAATGATTAACAAAAATAAAAAAAATATAAAAACAATTTTCTGTTTATGAAAAGCATCTTTCCTTTCAGTGGGGGAGAATTCCATATGAACAAAATCATTGGAACTTTTTAACCTTGGCCTAGAGTCTGTCATTATTTTTTCAAAATATGCAGTTTTCTATTTCCCATTGCAACTGTTTTTGTGCACAAAATATTGGTCACAATAGCATAAATTTATTGTCTTGTCCCTCTAGCATTGGTTACTCCTTCTTCTTATAATATCACCTTCCCTTTATTTATTTATTTTTTTAATTTTTTTTAAAGATTTTTATTTATTTATTTGAGAGACAGAGATCACAAGTAGGCAGCGAGGCAGGCAGAGAGAGAGAGAGGGAAGCAGGCTCCCTGCTGAGCAGAAAGCCTGATGTGGGACTCGATCTTAGGACCCTGAGATCATGACCTGAGCCGAAGGCAAAGTCTTAACCCACTGAGCCACCCAGGCGTCCCATATCACCTTCCTTTTATTTAAGATTTAATTCTTTTCCTATTTGTAGTTTATGTGCTATGGGTGCTATGGGTGCTATGGGCGAGGCTCTCCTTGAGTGATTTGGCCCGACCAATCAGCACATTGTATCCCTTGGTGCCAGTGGTTGGTTCCAGGATTATCATGTGATCCAACTCAGGTCAATGGGACCCAATTCTGGGACTTACGTGTACATATCAGTAATAAGAAACTTTTTTTTCTGGGATTTTTAGCTGTAGGATAGTGAGGGAGGCCTGCAGGTGCTGGAAACTATCACAGAACCAGCCCAAGAAGAAAGGTAACACACAAGAAAGTGTTGAGAGGAGGAAAAGGACGTATTTCAAATCTTTATAGAAGTTTAAAAATGAAGTTAGTTTTTTAGATCAAATTTCTGGTAAAAAAAAAATTAATAGAGGGCAAATGCAGACTATATAGAGAGTCAATATTGATAAGCAATAACTAGCCAATTAATCCTGAAGTTTAAACACTTATTTGCTTTAACTTATCCATATTTTAAAAATTATTTAACCAAACACTTTGTACTTATCTTGTGCCAGCCATTATTTAAACCATTTTACCAGTAACAACTTACTTAATCCTCCTAACAAACCCATGCGGTAGGAATTACTGACATCTTCATTTACCTACAGAGGAAAATGGGGCACAGAGACGTTACATAACCTGTCCAAGGTCACACAGAGAACCAGGAGGAGACCAGAGCTGGGAACTGGACCCTGAGTCTGACTTCTGTTCTATTCTGATGGTTAATCATACTGCCTTTTCAGAATGGTGCCCTATCCTGTCCAAGCTCATAAACAAATACAAAGAATGTATTACTGTGCATTTTATGAAGAAAACTGACACAGATGGATCGTATCACAGAGCTTACAAGTTAAAAACAAAAAGTGAGAGTCTGAGAGGCAATATGGTGTTGTGATTCAAAGTGTGGACTTTGCATTCAGAAAGCCTGGATTTGAATTCCAGCTGCACCAACTCCAGCTGTGTGGGTAAATTACTTTACCTCTGTATGTCTTTGTCTTCCCATTTTAAAAGGGAGCCAATAATAATACTTACCTTTCCAGGTTATTGTGAGGATTAAAAGCTATAGTGTGTATATAGCATTTAGCATTAACTATAATTATTAATAAATCTCATATTTTTTGTTATATTTCTCTATGCATGATGTTTTTTCTCTTTCCCATTTATATTCTGCCTCTTAATACATATTACTCCATTCTCATTTAAACTAGTGCTTTAATTATTTTCTTACAAGTCCATTCTTTTAAGTAAGTCCAGTTTTTAAATAATCTCTGATCTTGTTTTAATTATTTCTAATAGGTTTTTCTTTTGGTACAATGAGGAAAAGGGTGAGATACAGAAAAGGCAAGTCCCTGACTTTATCTTTGGCCTTTGTCTTAAGAGAACCAACAAGGTACTAGGTTATTTCCTGTTCCTGTACAAGTTGAAAGATAGTGGTGTCATTTTTCAGCCCTTCAAAGAGTTTTCTTTGGAGAGGGACTATCAGGTATTTGCTAGAGAGTTGCCCCTGGTCCCCATGATTCCATACAGGAAGCCAGTGCACACATTGATTTGATTTTCAAAGGTAAAGATCAAGAACCAATTAGCAGGTGAATTTTAAAATTTTGCTACTCTGTCTGAATGAATATTATGAAGGTATTTAAAAATATATACTGATATGATACTACTAGAAAATCTGTACTAAGCATTATTGATTGTGGTTGTTTAGTTCTTAAGCTAGGTGGATCATGGGCAGCCACAATTAGGTGCTTCAGAATATTCCCTCAACCTGGCCCAGTGACAGATGCTTTGCATTCACAGGAAAAGGGCAAAAGACTGTTTCTCTCTATCCCTGAGAAAAAGGCCTGATCTGCCCCAGGAGGAAGCATTATGGCAATTAGAAGCAATCAAATGACTATTGTACTACATCCACCTTTTTCTTTTCTTTTTTTTTCTTTTCTCTTTTCCTTTCCCTTCCTTCCCTTCCCTTCTCCTCCCTTCCCTATCCTTTCTTTTTCTCCATCCCTCTTTTTGCTCTTATGACTTCCTATATTAATCAGCCATGGAGATAAATTTAAATCTAATCATCATATTTTACCATAATTGCATACAAACTCAATAGTTTAGTTCTCCTGGAATTTATTTATATCAAGATAATAGCAAAGGCTGATGTAACTAAAATTTTCCAGTCTAACATTTTGTGGCCCAGTTAGATTTTGAAGTTAAAGGAGAAAATTGATATAATGGTCTTTTATTCTTAAAAATCAAATTTAAGCTCTTACATTTTCTCACATGATAAAGAAATTTTAACAGAAAATATTTTCACTTGTCTGTTTCATCCTTATAACAAGACATGTTATGAAACAAACATCACCCTTTCCTCTCAGGAATTCTCTACTTGGCCACTGCTGGTGTGATATTGTGGGATTAAATGGACAAACATGAACTCATGTTTCCTGTGCTAATGTGGACCTTTGAGAAAGATTAAGCAGTTTTTCCAAATGACCGGTTTAAGGTTTAAAGCATTGAGGTTGATAAAATAGAAGAATTGCCCTGCTTCATCTTGGCACCAACTTGTCTTTGAAACCATGAATCATCTTCCTCTTAGCAAGTAAAAATGCTCTTAAAACAGCTCATAATTCAGTGATTCAGAAAGAATTTTGAAAAACTGATGACAATGATGTCCATTCTTTTGCAAAGGCAACAAATTTCTCTGATTTTCTCAGGTATATGGGATTTTTCTAAGTCTTTGCCTTACTTTTTGTAGGCAGTGAGCTGGCATAAATGTTTTTTCATTGGGATGTTGTCTTAGAGGTGAGCTCCTAGTGGTCAGTGCTAAAACACTTGAATTTACAGATTCCCTGATGAATTGAGCCATTGGTAAATTAAAGAAACTCCCTTAATGGTGACTTGCTTTTGTTCTTTAGATTGTTTGACTTTATGGGAAATAAGATGAAGCAAGAGCTTAAGATTAACATTTTGAATAAGAAGTAATAATGTGATGACTGACATATTGTTTAAACCAGAAAGAATCGAGTGTACATGGAATATTCTCCAGAATAGATCACATACTGAGTCAGAAATCAGCTCTCAACAAGTACAAAAACATCGAGACTATACCATGCATGTTTTCAGACCACACACTATGAATCTTGAAGTCAACCATAAGAAAAAAATCGGAAAGCCTCATGAGGTTAAAGAACATTTTACTAAACAGTGAATGGGTTAACCAGGAAACTAAAGAAGAAATAAAAAACAATACCTGGAAGAAAATGAAAAAAAAAACCCACAACAGTCTAAAACTTTTGGGATGCAACAAAGGCAGACCTAAGAGGAAAGCATATGGCAATACAGGCCTACCTCAGGAAGCAACCTAACTTTATATCTAAAGGAGCTATAAAAGGAATAACAAAGACTAAAGCCAACAGAAAAAGGGAAATAATAAAGATTAGAGAAGGTATAAATAATATGGAAACAAAAAAAACCCCAATAGAACAGATTAACAAAACTAAGAACTAGTTCTTCAAAAGAATTAATAAAATTGATAAACTGCTAGGCAGGCTTATAAAAAAGAAAAGAGAAAGGACCCAAAAAGAGTAAATCATGAATAATAGGGGAGAAATCACAACAAACACCACAGAAATATAAACAATTATAAAAGAATACTATGAAAAATTTATGCCAACAAACTGGGCAATCTGGAAGAAAAGGGAAAATTCCTAGAAACTTACAAACTACCAAAACTGAAATAGAAGAGAGAAAATTTGAAATGATCTATAACCAACAAAGAAATGGAATCAGTAATCAAAAATCTCCCAACAAAAAACAAAAGCCCAGGGGAATTCTAGCAGACATTTAAAAAAGAGTTAATACCTATTCTTCTCAAACAGTTCCAAAATATAGAAATGAAGGCAAACTTCCAAAGTCATTCTATAAAGCCAGCATTACCTTGATTACAAAAGCAAAGACTCCACTAAAAAGTAGAATTACAGACCAATATCCCTG
Source organism: Mellivora capensis (assembly GCA_004024625.1). NCBI lineage: Eukaryota > Metazoa > Chordata > Mammalia > Carnivora > Mustelidae > Mellivora > Mellivora capensis. The sequence goes on along the minus strand of PISX010017708.1, from coordinate 8,946 downwards.
ATGAACATGGGTGCAAAAATCTCAATAAAATGCAAGAAAATCAAGCTGTGATCACCAAGACAGCATGGTACTGGCACAAAAACAGACACATAGACCAATGGAACAGAGTAGAGAGTCCAGATATGGACCCGCAACTCTAGGATCAACTAATCTTCGACAAGGCAGGAAAAAATATACAGTGGAAAAAAGACCGTCTCATCAATAAATAGTGCTGGGAAAATTGGACAGCTGTGTATAGAAGAATGAAACTCAACCATCTCTCACACCATACACAAGATAAACTCGAAATGGATAAAAGACCTCTATGTGAGGCAGGAATCTATCAAAATCCTAGAGAAGAACATAGGCAGTAACATATTCGACATTGGCCACAGCAACTTCTTTTGAGACATGTCTCCAAAGGCAAGGGAAACAAAAGCGAACATGAACTTTTGGGACTTCATCAAGATCAAAGGTTCTGCACAGCAAAAGAAACAGTCAACAAAGCAAAGAGCCAACCCTCAGATGGGAGAAGATGTTCACAAATGACACTACAGACAAAGGGCTGATATCCAGGAACTATAAAGAACTCCTCAAACTCAACACACACAAAACAGATAATCACGTCAAAAAATGGGCAGAAGACATGAACAGACATTCTTCAAAGAAGACATACAAATGGCTAACTGACACATGAAAAAATGTTCATCATCATTAGCCATCAGGGAGATTCAAATCAAAACCACATTGAGATACCACCTTACATCAGTCAGAATGGCCAAAATCAACAAGACACCAAACAACAAGTGTTGGAGCGGATGTGGAGAAAGGGGAACCCTCTTACACTGTTGGTGGGAATACAAGTTGGTACAGCCACTTTGGAAAACAGTGTGGAGATTCCTTAAGAAATTAAAAATAGAGCTTCCCTACGACCCTGCAATTTCACTACAAAGAGACAGATGTAGTGAAAAGCAGGACCATCTGTTCCCCAATGTTCATAGCAGCAATGACCACAGTCACCACACTGTGGAAAGAGCCAAGATGCCCTTCAACAGTTGAATGGATAAAGAATATATGATCCATATATACAATGGAGTATTATGCCTCCATCAGAAAGGATGAATACCCAACTTTTGTATCAACATGGATGGGACTGGAGGAGATTATGCTGAGTGAAATAAGTCAAGCAGAGAGAGTCAATTATCATATGGTTTCAATTACTTGTGGAGCATAAGGAATAACATGGAGGACACTGGGAGAAGGATAGGAGAAATGAGTTGGGGGAAATTGGAGGGGAGACAAACCATAAAAGACTGTGGACTCTGAGAAACAAACTGAGGGTTTTGGAGGAGAGGGGGTGGGGAGGTTGGGTGAGCCTGGTGGTGGGTTTTAAGAAGGGCACATATTGCATGGAGCACTGAGTGTGGTGCATAAACAAGAATCTTGGAACACTGAAAAAAATATTAAAAATAAATTTAAATTAAAAAGGAAAAAAATATAAGCAAATAAAATTTAGCAATACATTAAAAGTTATTCACCATGATCAACTGGGATTTATTCCAGGGCTGCTGGGATGGTTCAATATTTGCTAATCAATCAATGTGATATCCCACATTAATAAAAGAAAGGATAAGAACCATATAATCCTGTCAACAGATGCACAAAAAGCATTTGACTAAATATAGCATCCATTCTTGATAAAAACTCTCAACAAAATAGTGATACATGGACCATATCTCAACATCATAAAGGCCATATACAGAAGACTCACGGCTAATATCACCCTCAGTGGGGAAAAATTGAGAGGTTTCCCTCTGTGGTCAGGAGCACAACAAGAATGTCTACTCTCACCATTACTATTTAACATAGTACTAGAAGTCTTAGCTTCAGCAATCAGACAACAAAAAGAAACAAAAGACATCCAAAATTGGCAAGGAAGAAGGTAAACTTCTACTATTTGCAAACAACATGATGCCCTAGGTAGAAAACCCAAAAGATTGTACTAAAAAAAAATAGCTTGAACTAATGCATGAGTTCAGTAAATTGCAAGATATAAAATCAATGTACAGAAATCTATTGCATTTTTATACACCAATAATGAAGCAAAAGAAAAGAAATAAAGGAATTCGTCCCATTTTGCAATTGCAATAAAAATAGTAGGATACCTAGGAATAAACCTAAATCAAGAGGTAAAAGATTTGACTTCTGAAAACTATAGAACACCTATGAAAGAAATTGAAGAGGACACAAAATAAATGGAAAAGCATTCATGCTCATGGATTGGAAGAAGAAGCATTGTTAAAGTGTCTATATGACTTAAAGCAATCTACACATTTAATGCAACCCCTATCAAAATACCAACTGCATTTTTCATAGAGCTAGAATAAATAATCCTAAAATTTCTACAGAACTATAAGAGACCCAAAATAGCTGAAGCAATCTTCAAAAAGAAAATACTGATGGCACCACGATTCCAGATTTCAAGCTATATTACAAAGCTGCAGTCATAAAGACACTATGGTATTGGCACAAAAACAGACACATAGATCAATGGAATAGAATAAGAACCCAGAAATGGAACCCAAACTATATGGTCAACCAATCTTCAACAAAGCAGGAAAAACTACCCAATGGAAAAAAGACAGTCTCTTCAAAAAATGGTTTTGGGAAAACTGGACAGCAATGTGCAGAAGAATGAAACTAAACCACTTGCTTACATTTCACAAAAAAATAAATTCATAATGCATGAAATAGCTAAATGTGAGACAGGAATCCATCAAAATCCTAGAGGAGAACACAGGCAGCAACTTCTTCGACATTGGCTGCAGCAACTTCTTCCTAGACACGTGGCCAAGGCAAGGGAAACAAAAGTACAAATGAACAATTTAGGGACTTCATCAAAATAAAAATCTGTGCACAGGGAAGGAAACAATCAATGGAACTAAAAAGGAGCCTACAGAATGGAAGAAGATATTTACAATTGACGTAGCTGATAAATGGTTAGTATCCAAAATCTATAAAGAAATTATGAAACTCAACACCCCCAAAAAACAAATAATCAGTTAAGAAATGAGCAGAAGACGTGAATAGACAGTTTCCAAAGAAAACATCCAGATGGCTAAGAGACACATGAATAGGTACTCAACATCACTCATCATCAGGGAAATACAAATCAAAAACCACAATGAGATACTACCTCACACCTGTCAGAATGGCTAAAATTAACAATAAAAGAAAACAGGTATTGGTGAAGATGTGGATAAAGGGGAAACTTCTTGCATTGTTGATGGGAATGCAAACTGATGCAGGCACTCTGGAGAACAGTATGGAGGTTCCTCAAAAAGCTAAAAATAGAACTGCCGTAGTGATCCTCAAAAAGTTAAAAATAGAACACTCCTACTAGGTGTTTACCTAAAAGATACAAAAATACAGATTTGATGGGACACACGCATCCCAGTGTTTATAGCAGCACTATCAACGATAGCCTAACTATGGAAAGAGCCCAAATGCCCATCGACTGATGCATGGATAAAACGAGGCATATCTATATCAATGTCTCTGTCTGTCATCTTTGGATGTTACTCAGCCACCAAAACATAAAGAAACCTTGCCATTTGCAACAGCATGGATGGAGCTAGAGTATATTATGCTAAGTGAAATAAGTCAGTCAGAGAAAGACAAATACCATATATTCTCACTCATACACAAAATTTAAGAAACAAAACAGATGAACATAGGAGGGGAAGAGAAAAAAAGGAGAGAGGGAAACAAACCATAAGAGACTCTTAGAGAACAAACTGTGGGTTGATGGAGGGAGGTGAGTGTGGGGCATGGGCTAGCTGGGTGACAGGTATAAATGAGGGCATTTGTGATGAGCACTGGGTATTGTATGTAAGCGATGAATCCTTGAATTCTACTCCAGAAACCCATACTGCACTATGTGTTAACTAGCCAAAATTAAACAGATAAACAAACAAAAATCCCAGAAAGAAATGTAGAGGTTAGAGGTAGTTGTTCAACTTACTCAAACAAAAACCACACACACACACACACACACACACACACACACTGCTTAATGAAAATTAGGAATTTTGAGGCTAATTAATTGTACTGTTTGGAGAATAAAATTTATTTTTTTGCATTTAAGAGAGTACTCTGACATAATTTGTATAGTCACAGGTTTTATAGGTAAGTGGAAGGGGTCTGGGTAAGATGGAATCATTTCATTTTTATTAAAAAAAGGTGATTGTGATGATCAGTTTAATGGATAACATAATAGTATTAATCATACACTCACCAAAGTGATAGCCTAGGCTAAGACAACCATCAGGAGATCCTTCCCAACTGGATGCAGTGTCCCGGCAAGTCAGAATATCAGAGTGATGGTGAAGCCAGGGACAGATAACATTTGGTGATCCAGGAAGCTGGGCAAATTGTACCATTGTCAAAAAGTTGCCAGTAGAATGCTCAAGGGCAGGAATTAAGGTCTGTGAGTTAATTTCCAGGAGTAAGATGAACAGTCCTGAGGCCTACAAGAGCTAGACATTAGGAAGTTGACCAAAGGGGCTTAGAACAGGGATTGAGTCCCCAAACTTGCAATGACTGGGTTTATTAAGAAGCTGAGTTCAATTAGTCAACGAGTCAGCCAATATAAACTAAAACTTGCATGCCATCAATATACTGGGTTCTGAGAGTACAAAGGGAAAGAAGACGTAGTTACTCTACATAGTTAGAGACTGGAATGCAAATTTATGACCTAATTAGGAGCAAGTGTCACAGGACAATGAATGCTAGAGAGAAAGGTGGCATTATTTATGTCTTTTCTGCCAAATGTCAGGATTAGTCTCTTAGTTTGGAAGTAAGGGGTAGAGTCTGCAGGTGGGAATCAAGTAATTCTGTATCTAAGGAAAAGAAGGCTGCAGAGCTCAGGAAATGTCTGGGCCCACCTCTACCGAAACCCTGTATGTGGGAGCACATATATGGCATCTTCAAAGTTTCCACAGGTATTTCCTTGTCCTAGGTCCTGTCATAGCTTGAAAAGAGCAGATGAAAAGCTTTGAACAGAGTTGGAGTTCACCTTCACTCTCAGCAAATGGTGAGCTTTGCACATTTTAGTTAATCTGGATGTTTGTGAGTTTCATGAACATAATGTGTGAGAAGTAAAATAATTCACTTGAGGTTGAAGGGAAGACAAACATGGTAAACCATGTTTTCCTCAGCTCATTTCTCTTGAAAGGGTAATCGCGATGCCTTGTTTTATCACCTAAAGAATTCACTAATAATTCCCAAATGTGATTTCTTCATATACCTCTTCATGGTACTTTGTTGACACCCATTGCTTGTACTAACCCTAAGGATGCAACCCAAACAACTTTTGTCATTTCATATGCTATAGGACATAAGGTAATAAATAAAAGCAAATCTCTTTTGCAGTCCACCAAATATTGAGCTCAGTCCATTGGCGAGAAGTTCGGCAGATCAGACTGGTGGGAATTAACCCTGGCCTGCAAATCAGAAAACTGAGTTATCAACTCTGCCTTCCTGTTTCTTGCAGAGTGACCTTGGCAAGGTCCCTTAATGCTTATCTTCTTTTATTTCCTCAACTCTAAACCCTGTAGGTCATGCATGTGTTGCAAGTTTTAAATGAAATGATTGCATAAATACAAGTACTTCTGCTTCGAACCTATAGCCTTTTCCAATCTCATTCCCCCCTCCTGTCTCTGCCGTCACCTTCAGCAAAACGCAATAACATCCGGTCTAGAATTGATGTTTCTTTATCCCTTCTGTTTTAATTCAGAAACACTTGTTATCTCCTACTATCTAGACAACAATGAAGGAGGCTACAAAGCAACTCTTCTTGTTTCCTTGATGAGTGTGGTTCAAGTTGGTCAAGCTGGTTGCCTATTTCTGGCACATTTGGCTTTCACCAAAATTCAAAAGTATGTGATACATTGCTCTTTTCTGGATTTGGATTGATCAGAGAGAGCTGGTTCTAGTAGGATACCTTACTTTATAGTAACTTCATAGTAACTTATTTGGGGTGCTTCAATGCTGAAATTAGTACTTCTGTCAGAAATAGATAAAACAAATGTTAAAAAGTCTAGAATGATTTCAGTTTACTACAAATAACTGATGGACTAATGAGCTATTTTCCATCAAAGTTCCTCAGGGGTATACCGCTCCGATCAGATATTCTGATTATTCTATTTTCCTGTGTGCTTTGGAGTAGTGATGATTTTTTTTCAGAATATGCTCTCATTATTCTATTTAATTTTTAATAAATTTGTGTTACTAACGACAAAGGCAAATAATATTTTTGAGAACCACAATGATTTGCCAGGAATTTTAAATGTTATCAATCTTATTAGCTCCCCTTTGTCAAAGCTCAGAAATGTTTGTAAATAAACCAGATCAAACCATTACTATTTTCCCTGTCAGGATTCAAGGCCACATCTGCCTGAGTCTAACGTGCAACCCCTTCATATAATGTCTTGAGGCAAACCTCAAATTCTAACTTCAGGATTTTACTTGCCAGAGCGAGTCCAATTTTGCTTGTTTTCCACTTTCATGTTTTCCATGAAGAGATATGTTTGTCTCCTTGATTTAGCACATGCTTGGTGCTCCATAAATATAGAGTAAGTGAAGAAGTGGGTTACAGTTGCACTAGGAAGAGCTTTCTGTGTACATTTCAGAAATACTCTGGAGAGCTTTTTTGGAGCCTGTGTGTACCTGTGGCACCTCCACTCTCACAGGGATGCCTCTGGGGGAGGGGATCATGGTTTCCTATAGGAAGAGGGTTTAATAGTAAAGCCACAGAGGTTTGCCGGTACATTTGCTGACAAGACGGTTGGTCATTGAGAAAGCTATTTTGTGGTCCATTATTAAGGTTTTTCCCAGAGTGTCACTGCTTCCTAGAGCCATCTCTTCCACTGGAGTTGATGGTTTCCTGGTCTACACCAAAGGACAATTATTCCCTGGATGTTAACCCTGATCTCTGCATCACTTGACTCCAACAATGAGCAGAAAAATAAGTGATATCTGAAATCAATTTCACAAGGCACGCAACATCACTAATCTTTTGATACTGAAATGAAATGGTGGTGTGTAAAATTATCCGAGCATTCCCAGGGATAATATTGCTACTATCTGCAGAATTACAAATGGAAGCTTAAGTGTTCTCTCTGCACGAGAGTCATATTTTCCTTTTTTTCTTTTTATAGTTTGTTATTTTATGATTAGAAGATAATTTATGAGTATCCGAGAATATTATAATGTAGAGAATAGTTGAGAGAAGAGAAAAACTTCATTTACAATTCCACCCCAATAAATAACACAATTATTGTTAGCATTTTGGTGGACTTCCTTCTTAGTCTTGGCATTTTTTAGTCTTAGAAGCTGAGATCATAATAAATACATAATTTATACCTCCTTTTTGCCTTTTCATTAATATTCTATGAACATTATAATACCTATTAAAAATGGAAAAAATATCTAAAGAATTTTTTAACTTTAAGTTATGATTATTCTCAATGTTATTATAAAGCCTCATATATATACATGTATATATATGAAATAAATATATAATATTTCTCTTCCTGTTAATCAACTATAATTGTCCAAAGTCACATACCTTGGTATTCATAGAACTAGAATTAGAAACAATTTTTTCTTATTCTACTAAAAAGCATAATCCAAGTTTTCTTTCTTCATCTTCTTAGAAGACAGATGATATTCAAGGTAGCATTGAAATTTTGATTAAAACTAAACTTATTCACTCTTAAAGAAGAGTTCCACATCCAGTATATTCAGTCATTTTTTTTTTTCCAATGCTTCCCACAAGGTCATTACGTTGTAAAGGAGTGAAAAGAATGCAGGGAAAGAATAATGCCAGTAACACACTCTAATGGGATTTATTTTGCTGGTTAAAGAATGTATTACCTTTGTGCGAGTACCATATGGACTAGAAGCTGATTTTTAGTGACAGATGATATAATACTATGGCATCTACTATAGGTTTGTGGGATTGGGTTATGTTGTGGTTTTAATTATAACAATTTGATCTATAGTTTCAGTATGAACATTGAGATTCTCCTCCTCCCCCGCCCCCACAAACGTTCCTTGTCATTTTTTATAGACAAAGAAATAAGAATGTAGAAGTAGAGTCATTTGTCTGAGGTCACAGAGGGAGATGATTACACAGCTGGAATATAAGCCCTGTACTTGACTGAAACCTTGGCTTTGTCCACTGACCCAGCTAGAGGCATAAAGCTTTTCTCTTCCCCAGCAGTGACTTTGAGTGCCAGCTTTCAGAGATTTATTTGACACTGAATCCAAGCTTTGTGATCGCAGGAGAAGAAAGGGAGGAATTACTTATCCTTTGACATACATTAGCATGCAAATAAATCCTTTCTCTGCATTGTGGAATGGTCTGAAATTGTCAGATATATATCTTTCATCAGTGGCCCTGAATACAAATGCTACTTTGAAGAATCCACTTTTAGAGCCCTTCTCCAAACAGTTACGGTACTTTTCTTAGGATTAGAACTTCTGTCTACTGTCGTTTTTTTCTTACAAAAGGAGAATTATGAATTAGTTTATTCATTATTTACACCTCTCCAGTTGCCCCCAAATGTTTTAATATGGCCTGCATTGATATATGTGTATATAATAAAGCATTAAAAGAATATCTGCCTCTATTTAATAGACTTGGAGCAGTTACTGTCTGCTGGTAAGGTTTCTACTAAAGATTCAAGAAAAAAGTGTCCTTGTCCTTACAGTCTCTGTTTGACTGTGTCAGCCAAGACTGAATGTGGGTAACACAGGGCAAAAGCTTCGGGATAACTTTTTTTTTTTAAAGATTTTATTCATTTATCCGACAGACAGAAATCACAAGCAGGCAGAGGCAGGCGGAGAGAGAGGGAGGAAGCAGGCTCCCTGCCGAGCAGAGAGCCCGATGCGGGGCTCGAT
>PISX010017707.1:0-42638 GCA_004024625.1 Mellivora capensis | reverse complement strand
CCGGGCCTCATCTTGCAGGCGCCTGAGCTCCTTAGAAGGAGAGTCATTCACAGCCCCAGTGTAGTTTCAATCTCTGTGCTAAATCGACATCAAACAATCCACTAGCATGGAAATGAGCTCATGTCACCCAGATGTACACTCCTCCCTATTAAGTCACTTTGTGGTTGGCTGTTTTCTTTAAATTATGAAATCCTGTGGGAAAAGATGATATTTTGTGTGTCCTATTTTGGATCTGGGGGGGGGTAGTGGGGGGAGAATCACCCGGTAGATTAGAAGGGGCTGCACATAGTAGATGTAAACTTCTGCTGTTTTATGGAATTTTAAATTTAATTTTGTAAATTAAACTTTACTTAAACAGCAACTGGCCAAATTTAGAACAAAAGTAAGCTTTTGTTAAGTTATAGTAATTATTATAGTAATATGTGATTATTGTATGTAGTATTTTACTAAGTATGATATGTATGTAAGAATATGTAACAATGCATAGCAGATAAATTGTTCTCCCTCAAAAAGTTTTTAATATACTTGAAAGAACAAACTCTGAATACAAAGTGACACAGAAATAATTGATAAAATTGTGTACTAACAAATGAAAAGTTTAGATCCAATTTCATGTATGTTTTAACACGTGGAAAATATTTTAGACACATACACATACACATACACACAGAGACACAGACACACATACACACACACACTAAAGAGCCTAAATGATGTAGAAGTGGTTCAGAAGATTCCCTGTAAAGATCTTCGATTGGTGGGACTGATTGCATGTGGAAAATATAAAGCCTGTTTATTTATTCACTTATTTGACTCATGAGCATCTACTCTGTATGAGCTTTGTCCTAAACGATAGGTAAAGAATATTAAAGAAAACAAAGTCCCTGCCCTGAGTTGTGGTGTGTTGCTGAAGATAGACATGCAAACAAGAAATTATGATATGTTAATATGAGGGCTGCTCTGAGGTTAAACAGGTCACAGGCCAGCATGCTCAGAAGACACTATGGAGAGATCCTGTGGTCTGCAGCGGTTAAGACTGGCTTGTGGCGTTTTTGAGGAGTAGGGGCTGGGAGGTAAATTAGATACGGAGAGACTAAGTAGAAGGTCATTGCAGCTATGCAGGCAGCTGATGAATGAAGACTGTCTGATGTTAGGCAGTCACAATAAAACCAAAAATTGCACAGACCCACTGGAGACAAAGAAATAGCCTATTGACTCCAACTGTGGTACCATGAAAATATCCATAACCAAAGTAAAGCTCAGCTCTTCCTCACCATAGATCCCAGAGGGTGGACTCAGAACCTTGAAGACCCTTTCTGTGAGCTTCTGAAAGGTATGAGAAGAAATTGTTCCTTCTTTAAATATAAACAGTCTGGTTCTATTATGTGCAGGCATTCTTTGTTTCTGGCAATAAAAATGCCACATCAGACACAACTCTAGACCTCCATAGATCTTTTGAGGGAGGAAGCACTATAAAAAGAAATATCTCACATAAAATAATTAGCCTGTCAAAATTATGTTAAAGAAAAATCACTACAGGAACACAGAGTTGGAAGTAATGAAGGCTGATAGGGAAGAGGCTTGGGAGGGAGGTACGGCTACAAAGAGGTCTACATTGGCATTGGTACATAACAGGTCATTTGAGAGAAAGGTACCCAAACATTAGGCAGAGGTGAGCAGGAGTCTTGGTGGGTGGGTGCTAAGAACAGCTTTCCAGAATTCCTGTGAATTCCAGAGTGTAGTTCTGAAGTGATAATTAGATACTTCTCAATCTCCTTTACCATTCATAGTTTATTATTTGCTATACATATTTGGGTCCACTGAAACCAGCATTAGGTTTTATACCAACATCATGATTGTAGTTTACTTAAAATTTTTTTTTTGTTACTCATGTTTCAGTTTAGGTATAAAATGTATACAACGAGGTGCATATATATAGGGCACAGATAATTAGCGTCCTGCTTAATGATGTTTGACATACATATACACTCTTAACACAGTCACTCCCATTCAGGCAGAGGAAATCTCCATCACTAAGAAGGTTTTCTCATTCTTGTTTGCATCAATACCACTCAGGCCCTCACAGGAGGAGGCTTATCACCATACATTAGCTTTGCCAATGTTTGAACTCCTGAGAAATGGAACCAGAGAAGTAGTATTTACTCTCTTGTGCCTGGTTTATTTCACTCAACATAACACTTGTGGGATTCATCCATGGTTTTATGTGTATTTCTTGTTTTGTAGTATTTCATTATTGGAATCTTGCATGATTTTATTTACCCACTCTCCTGTTGGAGGTTTAGGGTATTTTTTAAAAATAATGTTGCTATAAACACTTATACATTTCTCCTGGGCCATTGGCTTTTAAATACTGTGGCATAGACATTGTGGTAATGTACTAATGGGTGTCAGGCAGTCTGTATGTTAGGGGCTGTCAATTGCTGTAATCAGGTTTTCACATCTCTGGTGTTATCTCTGATCCTTTAATCAGAACAGCTTCATTTTAGAAGCACCTACTTCTGAAGTACACGTACTACATTATTTAAGGCATTGAACAACTGAATTTTGATACAGAGAGTCACTGCGGAAATTAGCAGTTTGCCAGTTTGCATAATGAATGTTAGAAATGGGGTCTCATTGTTGAAATCAGTGAAAATGAGGATAAGATTAGCTCAAACACTTTAGGCATGGTCTCCACATTAATGAGCAGGATATATGCATTTAGCACACCCTGTGGCCTATGTTCTTGAGAGGGGTGCTAAACACCTCTATTCTGAGAGTCCTTTCTCCATCTATTGGCATGGAGGATTTTGGTTGGCTGATGATAATTATAAGCCACTTCTAAGTGTATAGAATTTTGCATTTAGAATATAATTATATTTGCCTCAAGCCAACTGTCCATGCAAGATCAGGTCAGTGCCTAAAAAAGAGAGAGAGACAGAGACAGAGAGACAGATGGGCATCTATCAAACTGACAGAACAGGTTATGTAAATTATTTTCTTCCTTCTAAAGAATATTTATTCCATAAATGTTGGTAAGTGATAAAATTTGCCCTGAGATTTGTTTTCATTATAACCTGCTAGTGTGTTTGTGGGAAGTAACAATGTCACTCTCCTCTAATTTTCCATAACCCTGATCCACCAAAAGCTCCTTAAAATTGTGCATGACCAATTTATTTTAGGTAGTAAAGTAGATACAGTATTGGCTTCAGTTCTCCAGTCTTCCAGGGATAGGAAGATATAGGGCAGAGTAGAGTTTCACTAGTCTGATCTCCTCTCCTTGACTGTGGGTTCTCCAAGCGTTTGATTTAGTCAGTTAGATATTGGAAGACACTTTATGAATGCAAAGGCTTTAAAATTCCAGCCCCAGGGTGCCTGGGTGGCTCAGTGGGTTAAGCTTCTGCCTTCAGCTCAGGTCATGATCTCAGACGAGCCCCACATCAGGCTCTCTGCTCAGCGAGGAGCCTGCTTCCCCCAGCTCTCTGCCTGTCTCTCTGCCTACTTGTGATCTCTCTGTCAAGTAAATAAAATCTTTAAAAAATAAAAAATAAAAAATAAATTAAAAAAAAATGCCGGCCCCACGAGAAGGATCACACCCCAGATAGCCCATTGGTCCCGAGGGAAATCAGTAAGGGGCAGAACCCTCTTAGTAATAATATCAACCTGTGGCAAAACTTCCCCAATGATTGGTAGATCTATGAGAGTAAATGACTGTAAGTAACTGAGTTTTGTTCTTTAAAAAAAAAAAATTTATTAGAGAGAGAACGAGAGAGAGAGAGAGAGAGAATGCACAAGCAGGGGGAAGAGCAGAGGGAGACAAAGGACCCAGAAGCCTTGAGTTCTTGTTGTCACTTTATGGAGTCAGCATTATTAAGGTATAATATTGTTGCAGTAAGTAAATTCACTCTTTTGAAGTGTAGTGTTTATGGACTTTGAAAATGTACACAGTCACATAATTACCATCACAATCAACACATAGAACATTTCTATCACCACAAAAAGCTCTTTCATATTTAAGCAATCACTTCCTTTCACTCTTGGACCCTGGCAACCATTGATTGTTTTTCCGTCCCTTGTGGTTTTGACTTTTCCAAACTGTCACTGCCATGAAAAATAAAACCAGTTAGAAATATTTACATGCACGTTCATGAGAAGACATACAATTTTATTTCTTTTGAGTAATATCTAGGAGCAGAATTCCCAAGTTGTTTGTTAAATGTATGTTTAACTTTATAAGAAAACTCCTAAACTGTTTCCATAGTGATAGTATCATTTCACATTTTACCAAAAATGTATGAAAGTTCCAGTTACTCTACACCTTCAGCAATTTTTGGTACTTTCAGGTTTGGGTTTTTTGTTTTTGTTTTTGTTTGGTTGTTGTTTTGGTTTATTTAGCCATTATTATAGGTGTGAAGAGGTATGTCACTGTGGTTTTAGTTTGGATTTCTCTAATTAGTGATGTTGATCTTCTCTTCATGTATTTATTTGCCATTTATATGTAAAGTTTTAATCTTCTTTGGTGAGATATTTATTAAAGTCTTTTGCCCATTTTTAATTGGGGTGTTTGTTTCCTTCTTCAGTTTGTGAATTCTCTATATATTCCAAATACCAGTCCCTTATCAGATATATGTTTTACAAATATGGGCCAAAAGAAAAATTAGAAAGAAGTCACTTTGGAGGAAAAAGCCAACAATATGATTACTAACTGACAGTTTACACCTCCGAATACACCGCATGTGGGAATCATCAATTGGCCGTCCTCTTGGAGCCACCAGCAGCATGATGGAAGGGTCCATATTTCACCCTCTTCCTTACCTTTTATTCAACTTTAAAAACGTTAGCAGTGCAGAGAAGCATGACACACTTAACTGCAGATGATCACAAGGTTCAGTTTTTATGCATGTTAAATGGCACTTAGCAACCGCTCTTTTGTCAGCTATTGCTTCAAAGAGATGGCTTTCTCCAACGTCATTTTCTCCCCCCGTTGCTTAGCAACACTGCTTATTTCACTAGCAAGGTATCTATGATGGATAGTGACCTGAACAGAACCACATCCTCAAACAACAGAGGACACAAAGCGGGGGACTTTGTTCTGGTTTCCTCATTTGGTTTCAAGGCTAGCACATGGCCCTTACTCTTAATGATATTAACATACAAGTTAACCATTTTGTTTCACATTTGATAACATGTTTTGTTTGTATTGAGGCTGATTATTTTGCTCCAGCAGCTATATGCCAGCGTCTAAATTTCTTATGAAGAACCTCTCTGTGGCTTTCTTCAAGCTGATTTTCAAACAGGAAAATAATTTTTTATTTAAAGTATGTTGAAATAGTTTGGCTTCCCTTGAAATAGATGGCTTTACTCATCTAATTGCAATCAAAATACTAGGAAAGAGTGTCATAAAATTGTGTTTGTACACTTGAAAAATTGAACATACTAACCTGAAATGATACGATATATTCAGTAACATTTTGGAACGCAGTGCTATGCACTGCTGGTTACATATTCTGCAGCCATTCCTCCCACCCTCAGGATCTCTCTCTTGCTGACTTACCTCCCATCAGAGTAGCTAAAAATATTGAATAGTCACCTTGCTAGCTTCCATTGCAGTAGGACATCAGAATGTGACTCAGTCCTGGCCACTGGGATCTGAGGGAGAAAAATGATTCAGTCTCTGAGATATAATTTCTTCCTTAAAATAAACACAGGAGGAAAACTTCCTCTGCCCTTGGACATTGTTTCTCCATGACCTTCCAGAAAATACAGTAACCATTTTGCAGCTATAAAGTGATAAGCCTTAAGATTATCAATGAAAAAAAGTTTAAGTGACTCAAATAGAGTTCAGACACTTCATTCCTCTGATAAGCCTGGGAAGCATCTGAAGAGAGGCTCACTCCCCACATCAAGTGGGATTGTAGTTTTATGGGCTGAGAAGAAGAAGCATGGGTCCTGGTGGTTTGGGTCAGGTAGCTGTTTTCACTGGATTGATTGGAGACAATTTTTCTTCTTCTTTCCCCTCCTTCTCCGCCCTCCCCCCGTCCTTCCACCTTCCCTCTTCCTCCACTTCCTCTTCCTTCTTCTTTTTCTCCTCCTCCTCTTTCTCATTCTTCTTCTCCTTCTTTAATGCCTCTTGCTTGGGACCTTTGGTGAAATCCAAGAAGAGTGCTTTTGAGAGCTGTTTTTATAAGCTTTGTGGCTTCTCTATTAGTTAATCTTCAGGAGAGAGAGTGAAGGAACTAACTAACTAACTAAATATATAAAGAGTGAAAGAAAGAGGGAGAAAAGTGCTAGGTAACAAAACATGTGAGGGAAACCGAGTTTGCTCTATTATGTCTTCTACTTTGATCCTCTTACAAGAGCAAGCCAATATATCAAAGATGGTGAAGCAGAACAATGAGTCCTGGTGACATTGCCTAATAACTGGACCAGTACTGGAGCCATAAAGAGCCTTGAAATGATGCACCTGATTAGCCTCATCAGGGATAATCTCCCAATCTGAAAATTAACTGATTTGGGATGCTAATTACCTCTACAAAGTCCCTTCACAAAGCAACTAGATTCCTGTTTGATTGAATATATGGGAGAAGATGAGTGTATGTGAGAGGCTTGGAATCTTGAGGGTGATCTTATAATTCTGCCTACCATATAAAGCATTAAAATCTTAGAGGAAATTTTAGTATACTATATAGCAACCTAGGTTTGTTGGAACACCTATAACCTAGGTGTTCAGGATATATTTTTATTATAAATATTATGAAAGTCTTTTTCTTTTATAATTTATTTATTTGTCAGAGAGAGAGGGAGAGAGAGAGAGTGAGCACAGGCAGACAGAGTGGCAGGCAGAGGCAGAGGGAGAAGCAGGCTCCCTACCGAGCAAGGAGCCCGATGCGGGACTTGATCCCAGGACACTGGGATCATGACCTGAGCTGAAGGCAGCTGCTTAACCAACTGAGCCACCCAGGCGTCCCAATATTATGAAAGTTTTTAATCCTACAGCAAAGTTACAAGATTTTGCTAAATAGTCATATACTCACTACTTAGACCTACAATTCACAATTGTTATATCAACATCTCTCATTTACATAAATGACAAAACATTTGTTCTGCCCACATATATCTCTATCTATCTCTTTATTCATCCATTAATTTATTTTATATTTTTGGTGCATTTAATGGAAATCTGAAGGCATCAACATATCCCCTAAATATTTCAGCATGTAAATTGTTAGTTAGAATTCAATACTTGCTAGGGTTTTCTTTTGATATAAAAAATTTGCATACAATGAAATACACAAGCCTTAATTGTACTATTTGTTAAGGATTTTTTTTCTAATTTCCCTCCCCCACATTTTTGGAGGTATCATTACATATAAAATTTAGTCAGTTTAAATGTATAGTTTGAGGAGTTTTGACAAATATATGAACTCATGCAAGCCTCACCACAACTAGGATATAGAATACTCCATCATCCCAAAAGTTTCCTCTTGCTCCTTCGCCCTCACCCTGACCCCAGGCAATCCCTCAAAAAATGTTTTAACCAAAATAACTAGTAATAGTTATATAACAAAGATAATAAAAGTCCATAAACCAACAATAGATTAAAAATATTAACAACAAAGATAAAAAAGGAGGCCAATCAAATAGAAGACAAAATGGGCAGATATGAAATTTATAAGAACATCTAATTAAATGGCCCAAAGATAGTCATCTTAGTAATCAGGAAATTACCAGTCCAAACAAAAATATGTTACTTTTTTACCTATCACAACGTAAGGGCATAAAATCAGTTGTATTTCTAATGTTGAGAAGGTGGGGAAATGGTAAAATGTAAATCATTATAGACCTTTGATAAAATAATTAAACTGTGATAGCCATTAAAATTAAATCTATGGGCTAAGATGGCCTTACGTTTTGCTCAACTTAATTGAACTTTAGACAGGTTTCTTCCTGTCTCTTGGCTCCTGACCTCCTTTTGACTGTGCGACCCTTACAGAATCCAGATGGCCTAATAACTGAGGTCCCTATTCTCTTAGAGCATTTACTTTAGAACACTTATAATTATAAATCTGTCTCTGTCCCTTTGAGGTATAAATCTTTTCAAAGGTCTTTAATAGCCCAGGACTATCTTTCTCAAGGACCTGGGAGCCATCCTTTTGAAATGTACTCATATAGGAAGACAGTACTCCTATCCCCTAATCTCTGTGTGATTATAGGAGCCTAATTTCAATGAGTTCCATGCTTCAAGTTGTAAAGCTATCTCCTGTCATCAAGATATGAGGACTGTTTACTTTTCCTTTAGGTAAAACTAATAAGCAAACACAGATGGCCAGTGATTCCTGTAGTCCCATCCCAGCTCTTGAACACTCCTTTTGTTTCAGCAGAATTGAGCTGTGTTCTTTCTCCCCTATTGCAATGGCCTTGAATAAAGTCTTCAGTGTCTGATTAACTTTGTCCAGTACAGTTTTTGCTTTAACCCCACATGTACCCTTCAATCTGGCAATCCCACTTCCTTAAAAACCAAAGCATGGAATTTAGTTAACTGGTTACCTTGGAATGAATGGAAGAGGATGATAGAAAATAAAGAAAAAGCTATTTATAGAATCATGTCTCTGCTGAAAGAGCATATATAATATTGCCCCCTTTGTATAAAATTGTATATACATATGTATATACATGCATAAAGAGATGCTGAACAGAATGTTAAAAAATAAATGAAATGAGCATGAAAATTAAAGAAAATAATGAAATACACCTTGATACCCTCCCATGGGTTTAAATGATTATTCTTTGCTTCTGTTTTTAAAGTCTTGTTTACTATAATTTATTATAGGGATTTTTACATTGAATAAATATTAATATACTTATGTGTCTATTTCTGTCGCCAGCATACAACACCCTTCTAAGAAGAGTGTCGTCGCGTCATTTATTTAACTATTTCAAGCACTTAACACAATATATATAATCTGTTAAGTGGTCAAAACATGATTGCGTTTGGATGAAGTCGATACCAAAATAATTTTAGGAAGACATATGAGGACGTGAGTGGAATAAGGAGATAAAATGAATCTTTAGGGGCACCTGGGTGGCTCAGTGGGTTAAGCCTCTGCCTTTAGGTCAGGTCATGATCTCAGGGTCCTGGGATCGAGACCCGCATCGGGCTCTCTGCTCAGCAGGGAGCCTGCTTCCCTCTCTCTCTCTCTCTGCCTGCCTCTCTGCTACTTGTGATCTCTCTCTGTCAAATAAATAAATAAAAATTTTAAAAAAAGAATCTTTAGAAAGGGGTAGAACTGGAGATTTTTTTTAACATATCAGTTACCTATGCTATAAGGCATAATAACAAATTTTAGTCAGTTTAACAAACTTGAAATTTGGATGTGTGTGCCCCACTGTACATTGTCCAAGAGATCCAGCTGAATAAATTCAGGCCCCTACTCATGGGGAATTAATGCTCTCATGGGTATGCAAACATTGATGAAGTAGTATACAGCCTAATAAGTGCAACATTGGAAATAGTTATGAGGATATTACAAGGTTAAAATGAAATATCTCATGTCAAGACACTCTACAAGACTTATAGGTTTCTATGTGTTTTAGGGTTTTCACAGTTTATTATAATCATTTGTATATATTTCTAATCTCCTCTCTTAAAATATAAGCTGGACTAGCCAGTTACACGTGCTTTAGTTCTGTTTCCTTTTCAGTGCCTTGCAGTTTCTTGCTACAGTAGGCATTCCAAAATTCTCTGTTAACTGAAGGCGCAGATGAATGCATAAATGAATTAATGAATGATTGTCATTCATTCAGCAGTGGGTTTCAAACACTAATGTATATCAGGTAAGCCTGCAGAGATTTTGATTTAGTTGATCTGGTAGTAAGGACCAGGAAATCCATGTTTAGCACTTAGATTAATTCTGATGTATCTGGTGTGCAGACCACCCACTGAGAAATTCTACCAAAGACTAAAGTTTTGGTTCACTTCATTATCTTGTCTGATTTTGAAAAGCAAATATATTCAGGACTTAACACTTATGCCCGAACTCTTTCACTCTTTTTCTCCAATTGGGACATATCTACAATATATGCTGGTAAGCTCTATAAATCATGTGTAGTGGGGGCGCCTGGGTGGCTCAGTGGGTTAAAGCTTCTGCCTTCGGCTCAGGTCCATGATCTCAGGGTCCTGGGATCGAGCCCCACATTGGGCTCTCTGCTCCGTGGGAAGCCTGTTTCCTCCTCTCTCTCTGCCTGCCTCTCTGCCTACTTGTGATCTCTGTCTGTAAAAAAATAAATAAAATCTTAAAAAAAATCATGTGTAGTGGGTATTCTGAACAATTAGAAAATAATTGATTCAATACCCTTCTAGATTTTCAAAGACCTCAAAGGCTCAAACCATATTATAACAAAGGTTCTGACACCACAGGTAAAAATCATTTTATGCTTTACTGAGAGGAATGTAGGCTTTGATAGTTGTATTAGCTTTACTACCTTTTCTGGACTTCAGCTTTTCTGGTTCTTGGTAAATAAAGGTAACTTGGTTTTGCCATCTCACCATTTAATATTGTGATTTGAGCTGCTTTTTACTTATTTACTTCAGCTGTATACCACAAAGGAGAGCTGTCTGCCAGTTTCACACTGGGAGGCCTTTGAAGAAACAAGCTAATTTGAACTTTACTTTTATTTTTAAGTGTTTATTTAAATTTCAGAGAGTTAACATACAGTGTAAAATTAGTTTCAGGTGTTGAATTTAGTGATTCAACACTTCCATACAACACCAGGTGCTCATCACAACAAGTGCCCTCCTTAATCCCCATTATGAATTAACCTATCCCCTGGCCCACCTCCCTCCAGCAACCCTCACTTTGTTCTCTATATGTTCTATTTCTTAGTTTGAATTTCTTCCCCCCCCACCAATATGTTTGTTTGTTTTGTTTCTTAAATTATACATGTGAGGGAAATCATATCATGTTTGTCTTTCTCTAACTTATTTTGCTCAGCATTATACTCTCTAGATCTATGCACATTGTTGCAAATGATAAGAGCTCATTCTTTTTTATGGCTCAGTAATATTCCATCTTCTTATGCATTCATCAGTCAATGGACATGTGGGCTCTTTCCATAATTTGGCTATTGTTGCTAATGCTGCTATAAACATTGGGGAGCATGTATCTCTCTGAATTAGTATTTTTGCATCCTTTGGGTAAATACTTAGTTTTTTCTTAGGAGCTGCTAGGTTAAACCTCTACCCTGAGAACATCAGCCAAGTGGATGTCTTGGAAACTTTGAGTTTAGCTGCCTCCAACAGCTGCTAAGTTTCTAGAATTTTTTTTTAATTTTTTTATTTTTTAGAGAGAGCACAAGCAGGGGGAGGAGCAAAGGGAGAGGGACAAGCAGACTTCCCACCAAGCGAGGACTCTGAAATTACTAACCTGAGCCCAGGAGTTGGCAGCTTAACCCACTGAGCCACCCAGGTGCCCCAAGTTTCTAGAATGTTTTTGTTCACATGTTTAGTCCAGAGTCACCTCTTCCCTTCCACCTCTGTCTAGAGCAGAGTGGGAGGGAGGGTGCCCCTGCAGGAGAAGGTCTGTGACAGCCAGGATAACAAGGACCTGGGGTTCCTTCATCTCTGGGGCTTTTCACTTGCCAGCTTGTTTCAGTCCTGATGGAGCCCAGCTCCTGACCACTGACCAGAAGAGTGAGCTCCGGGTTTACTCAGCCTCCCAGTGGGACTGCCCCCCAAGCCTGATCCCACACCCCCACCGCCACTTCCAGCACCTGACACCCATCAAGGTAAGTGATGGAGGCAGGGAACTGTGATCAAGGGGATGGACCGGGTCTGCCCCAAGTAGGGAGAGGCCAGATCTAAAATCCCCAATCCCAGATCTCATCCTGCACCCACACGAAGCCGCCTTTTCTCTCCTGGTGCTCTCTGCATCTGGTAATTGTTGGCTTGTGGTGTAGCTCTATTTTTAACTTTTTGAGGCACCTCCATACTATTTTCCAGAGTGGCCATACCAGTTTGCATTCCCACCAACAGTGTAAGAGCATTCCCCTTTCTCTGCATCCTCACCAATATCTATTGTTTCCTGTGTTGTTAATTTTAACTATTCTGACAGGTATGAAGTGATATTTCATTGTAGTTTTGATTTGTATTTCCTTAATGAGTCTGATGTTGAGCATTTTTTCCTGTGTTTGTTGTCATCTGTACATCTTCTTTGGAGAAATGTTGATTCATGTCATGCCCTTTTCTAACTGGATTGTTTTTTGAGTGTTGAGTTTGATAAGTTCTTTGTAGATCTTGGATATCAACCTTTTATCAGATATATTATCTTCTCCCATTCTGTAGGATGCCTTTTAATTTTTGTTGATCGTTTCCTTCACTGTGAAGAAACTTTTTATTTTGATGAAGTCCCAATAGTTTATTTATGCTTCTCCCCCGCAACCCCCTACTCCCCGCCTCAGGAGATATATCTAATAAGAAGTTGCTATGGCCCATGTCAAAGATGTTACTGCCTGTTCTCTTCTCTAGGATTTTTATGGTGTTAGGATTCACATTTAGGTTGTTAACCCATTTTGAATTTATTTTTGTGTATTATGTAAAAAAGTGGCCCAGTTTTATTCTTCTGCATGTTGCTGTCCGTTTTCCCAGCACCGTTTATTGAAGAGACTGTCTTTTTCCCATTGGATATTCTTTCTTCCTTTGTCAAAGATTAATTGACCATACAGTTTTGGGTTTATTTCTAAGTTTTCTCTTCTGTTCCATTAATCTGTGTGTCTATTTCTCTGCCAGTACCATGCTGTCTTGATGACCAGAGCTTTGTAATATAATTTGAAATCTGTAATTGTGATGCCTCCACCTTTGATTTTCTTTTCAAGGTTGCTTTGGCTATTCAAAGTCATTTATGATTCCACACAAATTTTAGGATTGTTTTTTCTAGCTCTGCAAAAAATGCTGGTGACATTTTGATAGAGATCACATTAAATGTGTAGATTGCTTTGGGTAATATAGACTTTTAAACAACAATTGTTCTTCCAATCCATGAGCATGGGATTTTTTTTCCATTTCTTTGTGTCATCTTCAATTTCCTTCATCAGCATTTTATAGTTTTCAGAGTATAAATATTTTACATCTTTGGTTAGGTTTATTCCTAGGTATCTTACTGCTTCTGGTGGAATCATAAGTGGGATAAATCCCTTAAATTCTCTTTTTACTGCTTCCTTTTTGGTGTATAGAAATGCAACAGATTTCTGTACATTGACTTTGTATCCTGAGACTTTGCTAAATTCGTGTATCAGTTTTAGCAATTTTTTTTGCAGTCTTTTGGATTTTCTATATAGAGTATTATGTTATCTGCAAATACTGAAAGTTTGACTTCTTCCTTGACAATTTGGATGCCTTTTATTTCTTTGTGTTGTCTGATTGCTGTGGCTAGGACTTCCAGTACTGTGCTAAATAACAATGGTAGGAGCGGACATCCCTGTATTATTCCTGACCACAGGGAAAAGCTCTCAATTTTTCCCTATTGAGGTTGATATTTTTCCTTATTGAGGTTGATATCAGCTGTGGGTTTTTCATATATGGTCTTTATCTTGTTGAGGTATGTTCCCTCTAACCCTATGTACTTGAGGTTTTGTTTTGTTTTGTTTTTTTTACATGAATGGATGTTGTACTTTGTCAAATGCTTTTACAGCATCTATTGAAAGGATCATAAGGTTCTTATCCTTTCTTTTATTAATGTGGTATATTGTGTTAATTGATCTGCAAATTTTTTAAAGATTTATTTATTTATTTATTTATTTATTTGACAGATGGAGATCACAAGTAGGCAGAGAGGCAGGCAGAGAGAGAGGAGGAAGCAGACTCCCTGCCAAGAAGAGAGCCCGGTGTGGGACTCTATCCCAGGACCCTGGGATCATGACCTGAGTTGAAGGCAGAGGCTTTAAAACCCACTGAGCCACCCAGGTGCCCTGATTTGCAAATATTGAACCACCCCTGCAGCCCAGGAATAAATCCCACTTGATCATGGTGAATAATTCTTTTAATGTACTGTTGGATTCGATTTGCTATCATCTTGAGAATTTTTGCATCCAAGTTCATCAGGAATATTATCCTGTGCTTCTTTTTAGTGTAGTCTTCATTTGGTTCTGGTATTGAGGTCATCCTGGCCTCACAGAATGAATTTGGAAGCTCTCCTTCCCTTTCTATTTTTTTTTAATAGTTTGAGAAGAATAGGCATTAACTATTCTTTAAATGTTTGACATACTCACCTGTGAAGCCATCTGGCCCTGGACATTTGTTTTTTGGGAATTTTTCATTACTGATTCAATTTTTTTACAGATTATCAGTCTGTTCAAGTTTTTTATTTCTTCCTATTTCGGTTTTGGTGGTTTATAAGTTTCTAAGAATTTATCTGTTTTTTCCAGGTTGTCCCATTTTTTGACATATAATTTTTCATAATATTTTCTTATAATTGTTTGTATTTCTGTGTTTTTGGTTGTTACCCCTCCTCTCTCCTTTGTGATTTTATTTATTTAAGTCCTTTCTCTTTTCTTTTTTAAAAATATTTTATTTTTAAGTAATCTCCCCATTCAACATGGGGCTTGAACTCAGAACACTGAGTTCAAGAGTCGTATGCTCCACTGACTGAGCCAAACAATCACCTCTTTTCTTTTTGATAAGTCTGGATAGGGTTTTCTCAATTTCTATTAATTTTTTCAAGGAAGCAGCTCCTGGTTTCATTGATCTGTTCTTTTTTTTTTTTCTTTTTTTTTCTTTTTTTTTTTTTTTTTTTTTTTTTTTTTTTTTTTTTTTTTTTTTTTTTTTTTTTTTTTTTTTTTTTTTTTTTTTTTTTTTTTTTTTTTTTTTTTTTTTTTTTTTTTTTTTTTTTTTTTTTTTAGTTTCTATATCATTTATTCCTTACCTAATTTTAGTATTTTCCTTTTTCTGCTGGCTTTAGGCTTCATTTGTTGTTCTTTTTTCTAGCTCCTTCAGTTGTAAATTTAGGTTGTTTACTTGACATTTTTCTTGCTTCTTGAGGTAGGCCTGTATATATACTTTCCTATTACTACCACTTTTGTTGCATCCCAAAGGCTTATTCATTTGTTTCCATGTCTTTTTTAATTCTTTTTTGATTTCCTGGTTAACTGATTCACTGTTTAGCAGCATATTGTGTAACTTCCATGTATTTTTGGTCTTTTCCAATTTTTTCTTGTGGTTGACTTTAAGTATCATAGCATTGTGGTCAGAAGAGTTGCATGATATGATTTCAATCTTTTTGTACTTGCTGAGGCCTAATTTGTGACCTAGTATGCGATCTATTCTAGAGAATGTCCCATGTGCACTTGAAAAGAATGTGTATTCTGCTGCTTTAGGATGGAATGATCTGAATGTATCTGTTAAGTCCATCTGATGCAGCATCTCACTCAAAGCCACTGTTTCCTTGTTGATCATCTGCTTAGATGATCTGTCCATTGATGTAAGTGGGGTGTTAGAGTCTTACTATTACTGTATTATTATCTATGAGTACCTTTATGTTTGTCATGAATTGTTATATATATTTGGGTGTTCCCAAGTTGGGGACATAAATATTCACGATTGTTAGATTTTCTTATTGGCTAGTCCCCTTTATTATGATATAGTGTCCTTCTTCATCTCTTGTTACAATCTTTGGTTTAAAATCCAGTTTGTATGATACATGTGTTGCTACTTTGGCTTGCTTTTGACATCCATTTATGTGATACATGTTTCTCCATTCCCTCATTTCAATCTACAGGTGTTTTTAGGTCTGAAATGAGTCTCTTGTAGGTTGAACTTTACTTTTTATATCCTCCTGGAAACAGGTGAAAAATATAGAGTCCAAAATAAGATGATCTCATTAAAAATCTGGAATCTTAAAGACCCCATTATGTAAGTGAGTATCAATAACAAATATTCCCCACCCATATCCCCACTCCTAGGTAAATCAACCCTCTTTTTCAAAAAAGAATTTTTAATTTTTTTTAAAGATTTAACTTATTTATTTGACAGAGAGATCACAAGTAGGCAGAGAGGCAGGCAGAGAGAGAGGGGGAAGCAGGCTCCCCACGGAGCAGAGAGCCGGATGTGGGGCTCGATCCCAGGACCCTGAGATCATGACCTGAGCCAAAGGCAGATGCTTAACCCACTGAGCCACCCAGGCACCCAAGAAGTTTTAATTTTTAAGTTAAAAAATTTTTTTTGATAAATCAATATTCTTGAACCTTACACTTAATGCTTAGCAGAGATGAAACAAACACTACTGCGAATCTAAAACATAAATCAGTCTTCACGTGAATTTGCAACACAAATTTCCTTACCAATGTGATTCAAAATCCCAGGTTAAAAGTTTAGAGTAAGCTGAAAGTTCTTTGACCATGGTCTTGCTAGAAGAAAAAACAACTATTCTCTGAAGGATGCAACCTTCATTTCAGGACATCAAAAATTTCCCATGGGCCAATATTAAGAGGCATATTGAGTCATTTTTGTTCACTTTGGATAAATCAAATGTGGTATGGCATTGAAGATCAACCTAATGAACATCATTTTTCTTCCACTTGAATAAATAATGGTGATTATATGTAATCTCAAATTCACTTTATATCATGACACCTGAAGTAACCATTAACTAAATGAAAAAGAAAAAAAAAAGCTTCTCTAGAAGGGATATTACTAGTAAGGAAAAGATATCATGGACTTAACTCTAATGTAGTCACCATACATGTTAAATAAACCTTACATATTAAGGACTTGCCTTCTACAAATTAAAATATCTGCTGGAAAATAATGAAATATTTTGATGATCTATGTTGAATAATAACACTCAGGTGCCGTTTTATTATTTAATAAAGACATTTTGTGTGTGGTTTGTTTTGCTTTGCCTCTAGCTATTGTTATTATTTACTTTTTAGACTAGTTTTCAAGCTTCTCCCCATGAGTATAATTGGCTCATTTTTGCATAAAAATATAATTTGGTGATGTTTTAGTTTGTATTGCTTCACTCAAAATTCATCCAAATTATACTAAAAATTAGTAATTTGAATTTTTCCTTAAAAAATCAGTTTCTGTCTAATGGCACATGAGCAAGTATAATGTGTAATTTTGGAGGTCATGTCCTTTAAATGAGGTTACTTTCTTCCCCAGTCCTCTTCCTCCTTCACAACTTGGGAAACAGAACTGAGACATGATGGTGATACGTTAGTGTTCACTATGCAGACAAGGATGACAACTTAGGAAATGTTAAAGCTTTACAGAGAAGAATCTGGGTCCCTAGATAACCTCATGCAGCAGAGCTTTCATACCTCCTTGGACCTCCTGTCAATTAAAATTTTATAGAAGAGAGAAAAAAACCTTTTAACCCTATTTAAGTCAATGCTATTGTTTTCATTAAAATAGCAGAGCCAATATCCTAATATACAGTTTGTCTATTTATGTTATTATTTTAACATTTTTATTTCTGTGAACCACTCTCAAGCCATTAATCTATTATCTCCATTGAGGATATAACACAATACTTAATTAAAAGAAAAAAATCAAATTTAACAAAATACAACAGAGGAGGCAAGTGAGATAAAAATATGTATTTGTAGTTTTTTACAAGGATATACTCATATTCATTAAAAGATACTGTGAAGATTGCAACTGTACTGGCTTTATTGTGCGTGAATAATCTTTATTCATGAAAATCACATATAGAGAGTTTCCATTAATGCTATAGATTTCAAGTTTGTGACATGTATGTGAACACAATATCTGTAATAATATTTTTTCCTTTGAGAACTGCCACTCTCTGCCGAACTCTTGACTGATGATTAGGAACTAGCATAATTTGAGGACCACACTTTGAAAAACACTGGTCTATGATTTTTTTTTGTAGGCTCCACCCCCAACATAGAACCCAACATGGGGCTTGAACTCACAACCCTGAGATCAAGATCTGAGCTGAGATCAAGAGTCAGATGCCCAACTGACTGAGCTACCCAGGCACCCCTGGTCTGTGATTTTTGTGTTAGGTTTCCATTTGTGAACTTCCACTGCATAATTGATTTACTTTATTCATACCTGAATAATGTATGATTATCAAATGTTTGTGGCAATTATGACATTTAAAAGCAAACAGAGCAAACACGTATTGATAAAGGAAGGGAGATACTGGACAATTTCTTTATAGTTTTCCATATTTACTGATGTTGTAAGATGACATCTGACAGCCATCTGGCAACCAAATATACAGTGCAGCTATTTACCTTCAGAAAACAGAATTTTAAAGTTTTGGATTTCAATGTCATTAGATAGGATCACATTCTCTTGTTCTGCTATGTGCTTATCTACTCCCCAGATCCAGCTTGGATTCTCCATGATGTATATTATCACTCTGGCCCTTAAAGTCATAATTTGGAATCCCTGGTCTCTATTATGTGTATACATTATGTGTCAGTGTCAAAGTCTCGAATATACTGAGTGTGTGTGTGTGTGTGTGTGTGTAGGGTTGGGGGGAGAAAGAGAGAAAGAGAAATGGAGAAAGAGACAGAAAGAGGCCAGAAATCACATAAGTGCCCACATCTAGGAACCATAACACGTTAGAGGAAAATATTTGCTTTTTCTGGCATTTTCATGTTTAAGACAGAGTTGCAAAAGTTCTAAGCTGTCTTAAAACAACATTTTTGTTGTTATTTCTTACTTCTACTCATAGATAGCAAAAGCAAGTTGTTGCAGTATGAATATAAACTGGTGAGGGCACATACCAATGGAGCTTTGTGACTCTGAGCACTATTTAATCTCCTTTAATTCTTCCTTTTGGTTTCCTGTGAGAGTAGGGAGAATCTGATACTTAGGGTAGCCTCTTAAGGCAAGAGAGAATAATGGAAGTTTTGGTAAAGCATGACAATGGTTTTTGCTTTGGAAACTGGTGGTAGGCAAAGCTGGTATGTGTTCAGGACTTGCAGTGAGCTGGGTTCTGGTGGTGTAATCTAAAAAGCAACAGACATGCAAAAAATCATTAATATGACCATTATCAAGATTGTAAAAAGAGAAACTGGCTTCCAAAATTCTTAGAGAACTAGTTTTCTGTCCAGACTTTTGTACAAGATGTGATGGCAGGACCAAAGGATTTACCCAAAGGCATGCACAAGGTTAATAGGGCTCTATTCTCAATTCCAAATACTGGCATGAAGCCATTGCTCCTCTACTCTAGCATAAATACTACTACTTTTTCTACATGAAGGCCATTTAGTTATACTTCTTATATCCTTCAACATGCTATCATTTATGAACCCACCACCAAAACTATCATCTGTTTATTAATGACTTTGCAAGCACTTTGGTCCACATTGTTCATTTCTGTTCTCAAATTCTATCGGTAGTAGAGCAGTTAATTATCCATCTACATACTAGGTTCTAGTAATGTGACTCCAAAAGTATTCACCTCCACTCTACCACAGTAGCTTATGCTCTTAGACAAACACTGGCTGTTGTCATCACTAACAACTATTTTATATTTGAAAAGTGAAAAACTAACCTTCTGTTTATAGTCATATCATTTCCTTATTTCAGTTTGACTCCAGTGAGTCCTGTGATCTTAACTCTTTTATTGCCTTCTCAACATTTAGGTCGCTGCCCCTTATTCTCTCTAGCCTGGACCACACAGCTCACCACTCCAAGTAGTCTAGGGTCAGTGCCCTGAGCGCCCTTGTTCCCTAGCTAAATCCCAATCTTCAAGTCTGTTTCCATCCACCTCTACCCAGGCTTTCAAACAATACTGGAGAAAGATCAAGACTGGAAATGCTACAAATGACCTATTTTCCCATTTAAGCTCAGCTTTGCCGTTAGTATTGGTTTATAATACATTTATGTGTCCCTAAGAAGCTGCTTCTGCCACTTCTTAGAAAAATGTTTCAGATATTCACCATTCTCTATGGTTCCCTAATTCCATCATACTGTCTTTCTAGTGTATCCAAAATGAATACATATCATTACTCTATCGTTATAGAACTATCCTAAAAAGGGATATATGGGCATGTGGTATTTTCTTCAAGGTTTTTCATGCCAGCAAATATATAGTTTTCATAAGGAAACACTTTTTGAATGTAGATGGGGAGTTAACCATTATTTCACCCATCTCAGATTTCCCTAGAGAAGACTAGCCTGTTTAGTTCTTTGGTATATTGAAGATTCAATTACATCCTTACTCCAGAGAAATGTTTGTTTATCAAAGCATCTCAGGGTCTACGAGACCAAGAAGCTTGCAGTTAACAATGTGTTATTGTCTTAGTTTGCCTTCTATTAATTATCTCATATATTCACCAAACAAACAGGGAACCAATTTTCACCTATTTTAATAGCCACAGTGCATATGTACTCAGAATAAAAGATAACAAAATTAATCATACTTCATTTCCTTGTTTGGGATCGATTTTTTTCAGCAAGAAAGAGAAACTTATTAAGAAAACTTAAATAAAAGTAAAATTTTCTTTTTATTGGACACAGATATACAAAGGACTCAACTGTAAGAAGTTTAATGAGACATCAGGGGAAATAAGTTAACCAGATGACAATTCCCTTCAGTGTTTTTTCCTTCCTCGGGGGCTACTTATTATCTCTTCTCTGCTAAATATCTGTTTCTGTTTCTAAGAAACAGAATGAGATTAAATAATGGTATCATTTAGGTAAATTAAAGACACATGAACATAAAGTAGCTGCAGTCATTTTCCAAGAACATAATCACATAAAAATATGGGTATTTTTTGAAAATTAAGATGGTTGTCTATAGTCATGAGAAAATTAAGCATGAAAAAATGGAGATAGAAAAAAATCAATCAAGCAAGAGAAGGAACTTTCCCCACCTAAAGATTAATATGTACCATAAACTGAGGAGCATAATGAACTCAATTCTCCATCTGATGTCCAAGTAAGCTAATGAACCAAAGTAGAAAAACAAGGAAGTGGAGTTATGACTTACATGTATTACCAAGCTATTTCCAGGACATTCATAGAACATACATATTTAGAGGCTTGTCTTAGGACTAATATAGATATCTTTTACTATCTATATCATTTTTTAGTCCTTCAATCTTTCCAAAGTTTTTTTTAAACTGTATCTTTTGCAAACAAGATATATATTTTTTATATCCAATCTGGAAATTTCATGTCAGTTAACTGGTTAAAGTCTATTTATAAATATTATAATTTTAATTTTACTATTATTTTAATATACTTAATATATTAAAATAAAATATATATTTAATAATAAAATAAAAATAAAATGTATTTAATTTATTAATAACTAAGGTACTATTATTTTGTGTTATTTATTGTCATTGATTTATTAAACTATTATTAATTTATTTAATTACTAAATTTTACTTCATTTCCTTAAAAAAATACTATATTAGTCAGGGTCTCTAAAAGAAAGAAGTGACAAATGTAACAAGGATCTTTGAAAAGACTTTAATGAAGAGGCTATGCAGAAAGGTGTGGGCAAAGTTAGGGGAAACAAAGAGAGATGTTAGGGCACTCATTTAGCACAGCTAGGCATCATCCTACCCCTTGGGTCTGAAGGGGTTTGGGGAGGAAATGTTTTTGTCAGACGAGCTGACAGCTAGAAAAGGAAAATCCTTAGAAAAATAATAGTCACTAAGGGAGGTAGTCACTTTAAATCACACAACAGCAAGGAGGGCCAGAGGGAAAAATACTTTCACATCTCTTCTCCTCTTTGCCTCAATAGTGGACTAGTTCTTAAACTCCAACTTCCTAGTGCAGCTGCAGAAGGCAGAAAGTGAGGGAAAATGGAAGGGAAAGGGAGCTTAAAATCACAGTTGACTTCAAATTAAAGTTTTGACTTCTCCTAATTGAATAATCTCTTTTTTTAGCTAAATTGCTTGACAGGCTGCATATTATAAGAAAGTTCAGATCTTAAAGCATGATTTGAAAAGAGAGGGTAAGTCAGTGATATTCTGCCGTTCTAGAAAAATGGAGGATGAGAGTGGAAAAGGCGGATGAAGAAGAAAGACAAAGAAGAGACACACTAGACACAGAATGTTCTGGCACCAAATGTCTGTTGAGGGGGCTGGATTTTATTTAATGTCGGGAGGAAAGGCCTAACTGCCAAGATAACCTTTGTTTCAAGGAATGGGGAAACTAGCCATCAAAGAATTGGAGGGAAGAATGTTGTGGGTAGAGAAAACAGCAAATGGAAAGCCTGAGGTGGGTAGGTGCTTGGGGTCTTCAAGAAACATGTAGGTCAGTGAACCTAGAGTTCACAAATGATGGGATGAGGATTAGGAGGTTGTCACAGAGGTAACCGGGAATCAGATCATGTAGAGGCTTAGAGGCTGCTGGCTTCTGTGCTTAGTGAACTGAAGCCCATTGGAGGATTCTGAGCAGACAAGTGATAGGTTATATTTAGACAGGATCCATTTGGCTGCTGGTTGAGAACAGACTGAAAGCAAAGGCTGGAAGAGGGCTGGCATGAGAGTGTCGGAGGCAGTGTTTGGAAATGGACAAAGTTTGAATATATTCAGAAAGTAGAGCTCATGGGATTTGCTAATGGATCAAATGTGGGGTGTGAAAGAAAAAAAGGAATTAAGACAAGCAACCTGAAAAATGGAGTTGGGATTTCCACACACAAAATTTCATGTATTCTTTGAGTTCTGGAATGTCTACATGTTCCACATCTGGGTTAATGTGGACAAGGCAGGACAGTGGCAGCACTGGAAGTTGAAATGAGACTAAAAATTTTATGGGAGGGAAAACACAAGAGGTGGCCAAGAAAAGGGAAAGCCTTGGGATTCACTGAGATGCCATAGAGGATATGGGACTTCTCAAGAGATGTGAGATGTGGATTGTGAATTTTATTTATGGTAATGAAAAACACTGTCACTTCAGTTGACATTTATAGCTTATATAGTGAGAACTTTCCAGTAACAACTTAGTAAATACCTGGGAAACCTAAATCTGAATGTTTTTTGCCAAAGTATGGATAAATATTTGTATTTTTACTTTTTAGAAAAGAAAAATACATTTCAAATACCAAACATAAGTCATTCATTACTGAATCCAAATATATGTTCAGTTTTCCTCCTCAGACTTTCATCTTTTATGCTCTGCAATCCTCTTCATCCTGTCTTCTTAGGGCATAAATTATGTATTTTACAAAATGATTCTGCTACATCCTCCAGTTTATTAAACAAAGTGCCAAAATAAGAATAGCAGTAATAATTTGAAACACAAATATGATATTTGCATCAACAAATGCTTACTGAGATCTTACTATGTTCTTTCACCGAATGGAAAACAGTACAATAAAAAAAATTAGTCCAAGGATTTTAAAAGGAGTACAAGTTCATACAATTTTAATAGGTATTTCAACTGGTTAATTTAAAGTAAGGAGATGAATTACAAGTGAGAACAACTGAGTCCATTCTTCCCTCTCCCCCACCTGACATCAAATAGTTTCGTTTTTATTAAACTGTTGGCACAATTTTACCCAAAGGCTCCTCTTGATGAAATAAATTCTCCTTGGCTAGAGTCTCTTTTCTAAACAATCTGTTCTCTCCATGATGTTCACTAGAGAACCCCTTGTTGGGGTTGGCTAGAGACGTCATTAATTCTCACACAGAAGGTTGAATTGTCTCCTTTGAAAACACAGGGTGTCTCAAATCACAAAATACCAGATCTGACTCCAAAAATTCATTTACCATTTCCCAGCTCTTCAAAGCTCCACACCCCACAGGCCTGAACCTTCTGGATACAGATTCATTTGACAATGATATCGTTTGCCAAATTGATTTTTTAAAATTAACCCACTAACTTATTAATTACATTGAAAATACAAATTCTTCCAATATTTAATAAACCACCAGACCTCTTATCTCAAAGGCATATTTCTCTGTTATCATCTGTTCTGCTTCCTCTGTTCCAACATATATCCACACATAGTCCCTGAACCTACCCCATCTTCACCCTCTATTATTCCTAAATTCCTAACAAAGTCTTCACTTCAGAAAAGGATGGAAGTTTGTGCTCAGAAGTACATGAAGTCTGGGGAGACCTTACTACACTCTAAAAATTGTGATTGCTATGTAGACCTGTATTATTATTTGACTATGTCTTTCTTCTCTGTCTCTGTGCTCTAGGCGGACAGAGGCAATGGTTTGGTACTGCATCGCCAGTACCTAGTACCAATGCCTGGCATATACTAGGCACATAAAAATATATTTACCAAAAAAATTGATGAATAACAAAATGAACATAAGACACCTATGCCACTGTGGAAAAAAAAAAATCTTTGAAAAATGCACAAGAAGGAAAAAGACCAAACATTTCATTTCAATCAGTACTGCCTTCCTTTTTTTCCTACCAAATTGGTGAGATGAACCAAGCTTTGCCTTCATCTTGAGGCGAAATCCAAGAAAGTGTGAAATTAGGCTCTGATTAGGTAAGTTTAGCTCTGCTTTGGCCTAAAGGGAAAATTGTAAAAGGGGGTTTAATTGGTCCTTTATTTCCAGGCATTTCTTTTCTTGTCTTTTCTTTTTTAAAGATTTTATTTATTTGGGAGAGTGAGAGAGAACATGAGAGGGGAGAAGTCAGAGGGAGAAGCAGACTCTCCGTGGAGCTGGGAGCCGGATGTGGAACTCGGTCCTGGAACTCTGGGATCATGACATGAGCCGAAAGCAGTAGCCCAACCAACTGAGCCATCCGGGTGCTCCACCAGGCATTTATTTTCTAGGAAGAGCAGAAAAGTGTTGTGAGTGGGCATTTTAGCTAGGAATAAATAGCAGGCACTATGCAGGTCAAGTATTGCAGTGTATACTGGGAAACCTGAACATGTGATCACATATCAGATGAAAGTTTAAATTCATTGTACATAATGAAGAACTAACATCTCAAAACACCATAATCTTGTGCCTGATTGTCATTACACCCAACCTAATATCTTCCTCAGCTAAAAACTTCTCTTGGTGGTTTCCCAATTTCATGTTATTCATCTAGGAATTCTAGGATTAAAGCCTTATTCCTACATGAGGATATATATTCAAATTAGCATCTTGCTCTTGGTGTAGTCACAGGTCACAGAGTTTTATCTTTTTAAAACAACAATTCTTAGTTTTGTTGCTCTTTTCTAATTTTTTTGCAGTCTTAATTTCATTTATTTCTACTATAATTTTTATTTCCTATCTTCTGCTACATTTGGACTTAGTTTATCCTACTTCTAGTTTCTCAAGGTACAAAGTTAAATTGTTTATTTGAGACCTTTTTTTTTCTTAATGTAGAACTTGCTTTATTGCTATGAACTTTCCTCTTAGAACTGTCTTTGCTATATCCTATATTTTATGTTATAGTTTCATTTTTTTTGTTCAACTTAAGATATATTTTTGATTTCTCTTTTGGTTTCTTTATCAGTTAGTTGTCCAGGAGTATTTTAATTTCCATGTATTTGTAAATTGCCCAATTGTTCTTCTACTATTGACTTTTAGTTTCAAAACATTTTGGTTAGAAAAATACTTGATATTTCAGTTGTCTTAATGTAAGTCTTTTTTGTAGCCCAACATATGATCTATCCTGTTGAATGCCCTATGCGCTCCTGAGAAAAATGTACATTTTGCTGCTGTTGGATGGAATTGTCTGTGTATGGCTGTTAAGTCCATTTAGACTATACTGTTCTTTAAATCTGCTACTTCCTTGTTGATTTTCTGTCTAGATGATCTATTCAATGTTGAAAGTGGGGCAATAGTCACCTATTATTATTATATTGCTCTCTATTTCTTCCTTCAGATCAATTAGTATTTGCTTTATATATTTAGGGGCTCCAGTGCTGGGTGAACATATACTTATAATTATTATAATATTCTGTTGAATTGACTCCTTTAACTCTTGTGACAATTTTTGACTTAGTTCCTTTTGTCTAATACAAGAATAGCCATTTCATTTTTTGGTTATCACTCACATGGAATATTTTTTTCCAAATCTTCACTTTCAACCAATGTCCTGAAAGCTGAGGTGAGTCTCTTATAGTCAGCATATAGTTGGTTCTTGTTTTTGTTTTTAATCCATATCACACTCTTTATCTTTTGATTAATCCATTTATGATTAAAGTAATTGTTGATAGGTGAAGATTTATTACTGTCATTTTGTTAACTGTTTTCTCACTGTTTTCCAGTTCCTTTGGTTCTTTTTTCCTTTCTTGTTTTGTGTGTGTGTGTGTGTGTGTGCGCGCGCGTGTGTGTGTGTGTGTGTGTGTATGATTTGATGATATTTCTACAGTGGTATGCCTGGATTTCTTCTTCTTTATATTTTGTGTATCTGCTATAAGCTTTTAATGTGTGTTTACCATGAGTCTTACATAAAATATTTTTAGTTATAACATTTTATTTTTAGCTAGCATCTGAACTTTGATGATATTCAAAATCTATACTTTTACTTCTCTTTACTTACACATGCTCTATGCTACTGATTCACAATTTACTTATTTTTATATTGTGTATCCATTAAAATTATAGTTATGGCTAAAAATAAAACTTTTTTATTTTAATTTTTACAATGGAATTGAAATTGACTTGTGAACCACCATTATAGTATCAGCATATTCTGATATACTATTGGCTCTGCTTCTCTGGGGAACCCTGACTAATACAAGTTGATACCCCTAGAACGAAAGCGCTTGCTTAAGCCTGTGCATAGAGAGAGCAGGGTAACATTTCAACAAGAGGCTGTCATTAGTCTCTGGGTTATTATTATCATATCAGTAAGCAGGGTAACATTTCAGCAAGATTATATACAAAGATCCTCAGGTAAGCAAAAGTTTCTAAGAATGAGGAACCAAAAAGTGGTGAGCTTGATTGAAGTTTGATGGGTGAAGGAGAAAGTGAACCAAGGTCAGATAAACCAAGCAGAAGATAAGGCATAATACGGAATTTCAATTTCTTAAGATTAGACAAGAGTATTTACTTGAGAAATAACTGATGAAATGCATTAAAAGTAACCAGATGGAGGCAAATCAGTTATAAAAGGCACCAATGTATGATCATAAGTAAATTAATGATAAAGAAAAGAGGAAAAAAGAGGTTTTAAAGTATCTGTAATCTTTCTCTAGGATTTTGTGCAAAAAGTATCTACTTTTTCTCTGTCATCTTGTGTGGAAGCTGCCTATTTGTACGATTATCAGTTCCTAGAGAATTTTCAAAAATCTTTGTTCGAGGTCTGTCAATGGAATGAGCATCTAATAGTCAGGAGAACATGATGTATTTCTATTTATTTGGGAAAAATTAATCTAAGAATCATCACTTTAAAATTTTACTGCTTTTTATTGTTAATAATATGTTATTTTCTATTGTCTCTAAAAGGTAGTATTTATATAATGTCTTTTCCAGCATATCAAAACTCCAGGCTTCTCATCATGCTAGGGCTGGTTGGTGTGTGTTTTAAAAATAGAAGCTTGTAACTTTGGTATCACTATAAGTCCCCTGAAGCAATTTGCTTTAGCCACTTGTAATAGAGAAGAATCTAAGCATGAAAGTGACATTTCCAAACACAGAGCACAGTCTGTTATTAACTCACAAGGAAATAACCCTTGGATTCCAGAGGGCCAGATCTTATTCAAATCGGGGAAAATGGCAATACTTTAGAGCATGGGAGTTGGAGGGTTTCCGAGAGCTTTGCTAATTCTGGTTGTAGAATGTGTGTGTGTGTGTGTGTGTGTGTGTGAGAGAGAGAGAGAGAGAGAGAGAGAACTAGAGAAACAAATGCTTTTACTTATTGAGTATTTTATCATATTGCTTGATGACATAGCTCTAACACAAAAATAATACATAACCAAAGGGAGAGATATTGCATTTAGAAACCTAGAGTGCTAACATGACTAAATGTGTAAGCCTAAGAGAAATAAACTTGGAAATTAACAAAGATGGATGAACAGGAGAGATACAATTTATAGAATATATTATTTCTGTTGACTTTTTCCCCCTGAAGCTTATGGATGATAAGAATACTGCCTTTCCCGGATAAATGGTAGAGGTTTAGAGATTTCTTTTAATTACAGTATTAGTGAAATATATACTTTTATTACTGGAAAAAGAATTTGAGATTACAAAGTTGAGAATATAAAATCAAATTATTTTTCCACCATATAGTCATAACAAGGAAATTCCTCTGCTATCCTGAGAGAAAAGCAATAACCAGAACATACTCAATAACACAGCTGCAGATTTTTAAAGGATCCTCATGCCTTGGTTGCTTTCTATTCCCTATCTTTATTCCTATTAAGATTATGTTGCTGACAGGTTAAGACATGAACTAATAATATCCTCAAGGATGCCCTTAAAATTACCGTCAATACTGATTCAACGTAATGGTCAATACATCTCTACTATTGTGAACAAAATGCTCTTAGCCTTTCTTCTGCTGTGGTTTTGGACTCATTACCTGTCCTTCTCCCAGGTGGAGGGTATTTTTCTATTCTCTTCCTTGGTGCAGGAGGTATTCACCAGTACCCTTGTTTCCTATAGGGTAGTATTATTGCCCTCGTTTCTTACAGGAGTTTTGTTTTATAAGAAAGAAAAGAGAGAATGTCCTGGGTTGAATTTCATGGCCTCCTGCAGTAGTGTTCTTCCTCTCCCAAGGCTTTTCTTGGGATCTCAACGTTTTTTTTATGTGAGTATCTGGTAGAATCTATGTAGAAAAAGATGGCAAGTAGGAGCAAATGTCTCCTATATCTGGGACCTCTAAGGTCTCCTTATGCTCTCATTAGCCCACAGTTTACTCCCATCATTTCATTAATCATTCCAGAGGAATTCTTACCAATGTGGCCCCATTTAAACAAGTATTTGCATTCTGTATCTCCCTGCAGGCAGCTATCTCTCCTTAGAGTTTGAACTTATTGCTTGCCCTGTTACCTTAGCTGTCAGGGCTTCAGGAAAAGTCATGAACTTGAAGCTTGTTTTTACTTTATTCTTGTAAGTGTGGGAACAGTGCTATTTCAGTATTCAAAATTCCCGAGCAGAAATCTGAAGTTCTCTCCTCAATTTTAAAATATATTTTAACAGAATAAATAGTTCTAAGTTGACCTTTTTTTTTTCTTTTGACATATTAAAATGAAGTTACACAGTCTTTGACTTGCATTGTTTCCAACCTAAAGTCTACCATATCTTGGTCTGTTTCAGTGTGTGCAATATGTCATTTGCCTCTGGCTGCCTTTTAGAATTTTCTCTTCTTTGTTGGTTTTCAGAAATTTTACTACTGTAATCCTTGGTGTAGTTATATGAGTGTGTGTGTGTGTGTGTGTGTGTGTTTTGGAGGTTATGATTTTCATCATATTTTAAAATATTTCAGTAATTTTTAAAATTTTAAAAATCTTTATCCCTCACTTCTGGAACTCCAACTGCATGTATGTTAGATTAACGATTTTTTCCCTCTGTATACTCTATTTTGGATAGATTCTATTGTAATGTCTTGAAGTTCTCTGATCTTTTCTTCTATAATAACTGAATAGTTTTAATCCCCTTTTCATTTCAGATATATTATTGTTTATCTTGAATAATTTTATTTGGTTTTCTTTTTTATATCTTCCATTTTTCTCATTATACTTTTGTTTTCCTTTACATGCTTGAGCCTACAGACCATGTTCACAATAGTTGTTTTAATGACCTTACCTGATGACCTTATCATCTCTGTTATTTCTATTTCTATTAATTGATATTTCCCCTGGTTATGATCCACATGTTCCTTTTCCCCCTGAGGGCACTGCACTGGTCCTGGACAGAAGACAGGCAAACAACCCAGGGGCAGGCAGGATGGAAACAA
This sequence comes from Mellivora capensis, assembly GCA_004024625.1. Lineage (NCBI taxonomy): Eukaryota > Metazoa > Chordata > Mammalia > Carnivora > Mustelidae > Mellivora > Mellivora capensis. Next base: position 12,835 of record PISX010017707.1, on the reverse strand, counting down.
TGATCTGAAGAATGCCTGGGGCACACAGTGGGGAGATGATTTGCTCATCTTGGAGCACCCCTGAGAGGCAGAATTCATGGAGATGCTACTCTGGAAACAAAGGAGTTGGGTGGTGCCATTTCCCTCCACTACCCCCTAGTATAAACACAGAGACACTTGCAGGAAGAAGCTCAGCACTAACACTGGCTGCCTAGCTTGCTTATATTGAGCCCACCCTCCTGTGCTCTGGCAGAATTGCCCTCTCAGTCAAGCTTGCCTCATTCCCAGGGTGGTGGGCCCCTCCCCCAGAAGACCAGCACAAACCCCTGCCTACATCATGTCTCCTGCCTAGAGGAATCTGCTGGGCCTCAGTTTTGGTGGAGATGATGATAGATCTCATTTACAAGTATAAGAGAGCACACCTAGTTAAAACTCATCCTTCAGGCCAGGGACCAAACATTACCCACAGCAGGCAAGGAGAACCTCTGCAGATAACTAGCCTGAAGGATAGAGAAGTCAAGACACAACACCAGAGAGCATGCAGCACACAACAAAGACACATCCTGAAGCACCAGGACTTTGGCACTACATGACCTCTTTTTCTTAAGGCCATTACTTTCAGGAGCAGGAGACATAACTGGCTTTTCTAACATACAAAAGAAGGTAGAGACTTAGACAAAATGCCAAGACAGAGGAATTTATCCCAAATGAAAGAACAAGATAAGGCTATGGTCAGAGATGTAAGCAAAGCAGATACAAGTAACATGCTTGATGGAGAATTTAAAGCAAAAATCATAAGGATATTCATTGAGCTTGAAAAAAGAATGGAAAACTTTATGGAGACACTTACCACTGAGATAAAAGAGTTAAAAAGAATCAGTTCAAAATGCAAAATGCAATAACTGAAATTGAAAACAGGCTTCATGCAATGGACACAAGGATGGAAAAAGCAGAGGAATGATTAAGTGATATAGAACACAAAATAATGGAAAATAATGAACCTGAACAAAAGACAGAAAGAATTATAGAACCTAAGAATAAACAGTAAACTCAGTGACTCTATCAAACATAGTAACATTTGTATTATAGAGTCCCAGAAGAAGTAGAGAGAGAAAAGGGGACAGAAAATTTATTTGAGGAAATCACAGATGAAAACTTCCCTAATCTGGAGAAGGAACCAGCCATCCAGATCCAGAATGCAAGAGAACTCCCATCAAAATGAACCAGAGCAGGCTAACACCAACACATATTGTAATTAAATTTGCAAAATACAGTGCTAAAGAAAAAATCTCAAAAGCAGCAAGAAAAAAGAAGTCTTTAACTTAAAAGAAAAGACCCATAAGGCAAACTACAAATTTCTCAATAGAAAGTTGGCAAGCCAGAGGGAGTGGCATGATATATTCAAAGTGCTGATTGGGAAAAATCCACAGCCAAGAATACTCTACTCAGCAAGGCTCTCATTCAGAATAAAAGGAAGATAAAGAGTTTCCCAGACAAAAACTAAAGGAGTTTGTGACCACTAACCCAGCCCTGAAAAAAATATTAAAGGGGACTTGTTATATGCAAAGGAGAGACTAAAAGTGACAGAGACAAAAAAGTATCAGAGAAATCTCAAGAAAGAACAAGACAAATAATAAAATGGCCCTAAATGCATATCAATTAATAATTACTTTGAATGTAAATGGACTAAATGCTCCAGTCAAAAGACATAGTGTGTCATAATGGGTAAAGAAAGACCCATCTATATACTGCCTAAAAGAGACTCATTTTAGACCTAAAGTCACCTGCAGATTGAAAATGAGGAGACAGGGGTGCATGGGTGGCCCAACAATGGGTTAAAGCCTCTGCCTTCAGTTCAGGTCATGGTCTCAGGGTCTTGGGATCAGGCCCCACATTGGGCTCTCTGCTCAGCGGGGACCCTGCTTCCCCTTCTCTCTCTGCCTGCCTCTTTGCCTACTTGTGATCTCTCTCTGTCAAAATAAATAAATAAAATCTTTAAAAAAAAAACAAGAAGAAAATGAGGAGACAGAGAAACATTTATCACATAAATTGATGTCAAAAGAAAGCTGGAGTAGCCATACTTTAATCAGATGAACTAGATTTTAAACCAGAGACTATAACAAGAGATGAAGAAGGTCATTATATATTCATAAAAGGGAGGATCCAATAAGAAGATCTAACAACTATAAATATTTCTGAGCCCAGCATAGGAGTACTCAAATACATAAAGCAATTAATAACAAATATAAAGGAACTCATTGATAATGTGCACCTGAAACTAATATTATACTATGTTAACTAACTGGAATTTAAATTAAGACAAAATAAATAAAAAACAAAAAATAACTTAAGATTACAAATTGAGGGAAAATAGAGGTAGAATGGATGAGTATGTCCTTCAAAAAATTTGGTTGTATATAAGCAGATATGAGAATGAAACTAGAGAATAAGGAATTCAGTAAGATTTGAAATGGTTCACCTATAGAACTCAGGGTATCATTTATTACAATGTTTCTGGGCTTATTGAAATGACCCAATAAAGATGAAGGGACAAGTGATACAGAGGAAAGATAATAGTTAATTTTGTAGCTTGGTAGTTTGGCCTTTGATAGAAGAAACATGTCATCAACTGTAACTAGGAGAAAGGAGAAAAAATAGAAGTTAAAATTTTCTGAAGATTTAGTGAGGAATTGAGAGTTTTGGTGTATGGATTCTATTTCCTTTTCGTTTTCATTATTAAATTTAAATTATTATTATAAAACAGATCTACAATACTCATAAGAAATTGCCTTTCTTGAATAATTTTTTTTCAATGCCTGTATTTCAAATTCTGTGCTGGAATATACTTTTCCTTCATTGTCATCTATTACCTGAATTTTCTACTGAGAATTCTAATTTCATTTTGACTTATGATCCTTCTTTATAAATTGTTATTCTTTTCTCCACATATAAACTTTTAGAATGTTTTGTACATCTACAGGATTTGAAATGTAATGATGATGTGCTTTTTTCAAGAATATTTTTTTAGCCATGAGGCAAGGTCCACTGTCGGCTCTATGAACCTAGAATATCATGTTCTTTAGTTATAGGAAATATCCTTGAGTTTTTTTGGTTAATTTCCTTCTTTCAATTTTGTTCTCTTTTTATGGACCTGCATTCACAATAATATATTTTACTTTCCCAATTAATCCTCACATGTACTTCTCCTCTCTTTCTATTTTCACTCTTTATTCTATTTTCAAAGATATTTCCTCCAGTATCTTTCAGTACTTCTGAAATATTTTTATTTTGTTTATAGTATCTCTAATTTTCCTCAGCTCTTTTTAAAAAATTTCCCCTTTATTTGAGTATAGTTGACATACAACATTAATTCATTCCAGGCATACAACAGTTTATAGATTATGACTCAACAAGTTTATACATTATGCTATGCTCACCACAAGGTAGCTGCCATCTGTTATCACACAACACTATTACAATATCATTGATTACATTCCTGATTCTGTGCCTTTTATCCCCATTCCCTCAGCTCTTTGAAAAAAGCATCTTGCTTTATATCATGGATGAAATATATCTTTTACTTCTATCATGATACTAATTATATATTTTAAATTTTTATCGTTTGTGCATTTGCTTTTTTTCTCCATTTATTTTATTCTGTGTTTGCTCACCTTGTTTTTACTGGTAGTGTTTTAATCTTTGACACTTGTGTTTTTCAAAGTCTGGTGATATGTAGCTCTCAAAACAAAGTTGAAAATGTGGCAATGAAAAGCTACTTGGGAGATTTGGCTTTGTGGGTTACCTAGTCGACTGGCAGTTTTTCAGTATGATGGAGATCACATTCATTAGTGGACTTTCAAAGAGTACATCTAAAGTTCTTTTCGCTAAGACCACTTTACTTTCAGAGATTTTCCAAGTTTTCTGTTTGGGGGTTAAAACTTAGTGGGAAACTTGTTCTGGAAACAGGACAAGAATGGAGCTGGCAGTTTCACCATTCAATTTTTGGATTTTCATGAGATCCTCCTCTTTTATCATGGTACATTAATTTGTGTCTACTGTTCTAATTTTATAATCTTGCTGATTTAAACCTCGTGTTTCCTACAAGGAGAGATGGATGATCTCTCTTTGTATAATGTTTTGTGGTGTCAGTGAATCCAAATACTTCTTTACTGAATTTATTGAAATTCAACCAACTCTCCTGCTATCTGACCACCCTGTTTCTCTAATTTCATGTAATTTCTGCCTCCAATTTATGAGACTTTCTTGGGCTGAAATGTGCTTTCTTCTTGTCATCTTCCTCTAAATGTTTTCTGTTGCAGAGAACTCTCTATACTAAGTCACTTATTGCTCCATTATCCATTGTTTATCTTCCAAAATTGTAATCATCTCTGATGTTCTTTTGTCACTGTTTATAACTTTCAACTATTTGTAGTTACCTTTTAATGGTTTCGAAAGGAGGAAGGTATAAATAAATGCATTTAATTTGCCTTTTTAAAAATAAAATCTATTAAAATATAAGGCAAAGTCTGCTGAGTGGAAGACAGTGAAAACACTAGGTTTTAGAAGAAAGGAACATGCAGGTTTTGGAACATCAGGCTTATTTCTGCAATGTGGTAGGCATTTACAGATGGTGATAATGAATTTATTGTTAAACCAGTCTGCTTGGTTGTGTTATTTCTTTTCCTTCCCAGCATCATTTAGCCATTCAGATGTAGACAAGGGAAGGCAGGTTGTTGTGTTCCTTCAGGATTTAACTATGGTCTGATATCTATGGCAAAGGTAGAGATATGCAAGGGAGTGAAGGTTGTTTCCAAGAAACTGGTTTTAATGATAGACCATAAAGTCTAACCAGCAAAAGAGAAGTACAGTCAAAATGGTAATTGATGCATAGTGGGATCAATGGATTGGACATCACCAAGTGGAGAAAAATCAGCTGTAACACAGGGGTATGATCAAGTACTTCTGAGAGGCTGGAGATTATGGACAGAAAATGACATATTTTAATGCAGGATTTTAATTGTATCATAGTTTCTCATATTGAGAAGCTCTAGGATGTGGTCACAGAGCAGAGGCTGAGGTAGACTAGAAACAAAGGTCATTGGCATTAAAGATGCACAGAAATGGAAAGGCCAAGGGATCAGATGGTTAAGCTAGAGCATCTGCCTGACCACCTGATCTTATTTTTTTCATGAATTCTTTGATATTTGAAAGTAAATTGTTAAATATTTGCAAGTGTTTTTTACAGATTATCTTTTTTGTTTTATTATTAAATATCTCTTTGGGGGTGGAGAATTTTGAAATAGAAATTTAATGAGATATTTATAATGGGATTATAGTATTAACATTATGAATCTAACTTTGGGAATTAAAAAAAGCAATGAACATGGTCAAACTTGACTAGAGGAGGATAATTGGAGTAGGTGTCAGCTACCTTTGAGTTAAGCGGCGTCTTAAACACAAATGTTTTAAAAAACTATAATTCCTTGTAGAATAACAACAAAAGCAAGCACTTTTTTGGGGGTTACTCTTCAGTGTGTATCATATATTATTGGACTGAAAAGCATCTATATTGAGGTGCTTTCTTGTTTGAATGAATATTTCTGAATTTGGAGATGGGCAACAGAGAAAATATTTCTAACCAATCATTATGAACCTATAAAAAATATAGGAAAGCTTTGCTCCTTTTATATTTAAAGGTACCTCCCAGCATGTGTGCTTGAGGAGATTTTGAGAAGCTTTTATTTGAAATTAACATTTTATTTTGCAAGCAAAGCCTACACTCCTATGAATACATTCTACACATTATTCCAATTAATGTCTCAATCAGCACTGTGGTTGCTTAGATTCTACCAGCTAATTAATAATAATAATTATTATTATTATGACCTGACATGGTCATGGTCATTTCTTCAATTTGGAGCAAACCAATAACTGTATAGGTATGTGCATGTATGTGCCCCGTGCTATTTCTCTGTCTCTCCCTCTCCGTACATACCTTTGTAAGCCTGAGAGCTTAGGATGAACCTTTAATGACACACGTAAGGGCGGCTCTTTTCAAGACAAAGACCAGAAACTTTCATTTCAGGTCAATCTCCATGTGGCTGACTTTAAAGTTCATCTGAATGAACATTCAGTGATTTTTTGTCAGCTGTGACCGCAAGCAACATCATTACAGTGGAATAGTAATGCAAATAACTCTGCATAGCTCCATTAAATGCCACATTGTTCTATAATGGAAGTGACATTTCATTATTTCTCAAACATCAAATGCATCATGGCACTCATTGCCAGTTATCCTTTAGGCACATTAATATTTGTAGCAGATGTGATAACTCCAGGAAAAGCTAAGAGAATAAGGTTTCCTGATAGGGGAATAATAGTTACCAGATATGGTTATAAGGCTCAATAAAAATGAGCCATGAATAGAGTATGTAATTATCAGTGACCTTATCCACCCTACTGATAAAGCCAGTGAACAGATCATGCTGGCATCCAGAAACACATATATCCTGATTCCCTTAAGCACCTAAGAGATATTGCAAGTGAGTTATCTTCTGTGGGATGCTTTGAGTTTCCTTGGGTACTTTAAAGAAGTTTCTTGCACAGCACAATCCAAGTGCTTTCCTTGACAAAAGCTTTCATTGAATTTTAATTGGTAATTTAATTTAATTTAATTAATTGTCAATTTCATTTAATTTTAAATGACAATTAGAATTGTCAAAATATTTGAAACTAAATGAAAAAATTTTAAGAGCCACTATAAAATCCTAGAAATAAGGTACAAAATCAATATAACAAATGCAAGATTTAGAAATGTCAACCAGCAGGGTGAGAGCAGATAGTTTTGATATCATGTTCAGTAAGGGAATTTGGATCTAATCACTCCTAATTCTAATCATCAGTGAACTGTAAACCTACTACGTAAATACAGGCAAAGTTTAAGATGTAACATTTCCAGACCCATAAGCTGGCAAATAGACAGAAAATATGGATATTTATTAAGGGAAGGAACAGTGATCATACATTGATTTTGGATACAGAAATTATAGGTACTAATAAAACTGATCCCACAATTCAGTCTAATGATAGCGGATGCCAGGATTCTGTCATAGGCAACCATCTGCTCTACTGGCTAATTTCAGGGAAAGGTGAAGGGGTTTTAGATATAGTTTTCTATTTCACTCTAAGAAAGGATTATTTAGCAGGGAGGAGACTGTTCAAGTTACAGGCTGGGTGAGAGTCTCATGAAGTAGAGAGACAGCAAACTAGCTGAGTACTTTGCAACTGGAAGAACGTGATACAGAGGAGCAAGTATAAGGGAATGCCTCCTCACTGGAGCGCCACAGCAGGTATGAAGTTAGCTCTGCCAGGATGGCATGGACTTCTCAGACCTAGTCATGCTTCACTGAATTCATAGGTTCAAGAACTTTTGATAAGAAGAAATCCCAGAAATAAAAGTATTAACTTGGTGATTAATTAAATTGAAAATATATTGTTTTCTTGAAATTAATTCTTAGAATTACCACATGATCAAGCAATCTCACTTCTGGGTATTTCCTGGAAAGAAATGAAAACAGATCTTTTTTTTTAAAGTTTTATTTATTTATTTGACAGACAGAAATCCTAAGTAGGCATAGAGGCAGGCGGGGGTGGGGTGGGGTGGTGGAAGCAGGCTCCCCACTGAGCAGAGAGACCAATGCAGGGCTCAATCCCAGGACACTGGGATCATGACCTGAGCCAAAGGCAGAGGCCTAACCCACTGAGCCACCCAGGCACCCCTGAAAAACAGGATCTTGAGTAGATATCTGTACCCCCATGTTTATTGTGGCATCATTCACAATAGTCAAGAGAGAGAAGCCACCTAAAAATCTGTTGGTGGGTAAATGGATAAATAAAATGTGGTATATGCATACAATAAATTATTATTCAGCCTTAAAAAAGAAAAGGAACCCTGTTCTATTCTATAAAATAGATGAACCTTGAGGACATTGTAAGTGAAATAAACCAGACACCAAAAAACAAATACTGTATGATACCACCTATATGAAGTACCAAGAGTAGTCAGATCTACAAAGACAGAAAGAACAATAGTGATTGCCAGGGGATGGGTTTTGAGGGAAATGGAGAGTTGCTGTTTAGCAAGTATAGAGTTTCATTAATGCAAGTTGAAAAAGTACTAGAGAGGTGCTGGTACAACAAAGTGCATATAGTTAACAATACTGTGTTATACACTTAAAAATTTGTTAAGAGAGTGGATTTCATTTATGTGTTTTTTTTACCAAAATAAAAAATTAATCTTTAATGGTTAAAATTTTAGACATTTATTATTTCATTCTTTCATTCATTTATTAAGCATCTAATTCAAGCATTCTGTGCAAACTTGAATAGGTAATGCAGCTAACTAGAAATAAGACTACTCTCTTACCATGTAGAAGAGAGTTCACATTTCACATGTTTGAGAACACCCTGGTGTAAAACACACTGCTTTGGCCATTATGTAAGCTAGGTGGGGATATGCATAATGTAACATCATTTTAATTTAAATTGCCAACCAGTAGAGAGAAGGTGATCCATCTGATTGCAGCTGAAAATGGGGAGGTGAAAGCAAGGTAAAGAAATGAACCAGCAGGAAGAACTGCCTGAGGGATGGGCCTTGGTCAGATCACAAGTCTCTGAGGCACAGTGGGCCTTATCTAAGCTAGCTTGTTTCTAAGACTGTTAATTTCATGATGTATGCAAGGAGCAGAGGAAAGTAGTTCTGGCATGCAGAGACTCTTACTACCAGGAAGATAGCAGAGTAGGATAATATTAAAAAACTGTAAAGGATCTGTGATTTTTACCCTATTTGCAAGTAAGCATGGTAGCCTGCCAGCTTCATAGATGCCAGGCAGAAAATATAAGACACCTACACCAAAGACAAAGGACTTTATTACTCAGTGCAGCCGGCAGTTTGAGCTCCATGTTTGCATCTGTTCCCTTTGTTACTAGGTCCCATGGGGGTGATGCAAAGCAGCCCAGGTAGATATTGTTAACATATTGGGTTTATGTCACAACTTAGGAATTCCGAGATTGGGAATTTAAATCTTTTCTCAGGTCACAAGTAAGCCTGTTCTGTCTTTATTTCAGAGAGAAAGATTATCTTTATTATACTGAACATTAAACAAAACTGCTCCTGGTCCTAACGAAGATACTATCTCTTTCTTACAAGCCTATTAGCTACACAACTATTCTTGAAAAACAAAAACAAAATGGTCCAGAACAAAGGCTACCATTGCCTCTATTTCAGCCTTTATTTTAATGCTGTTACATCTGTATTTTTTTTTTTTTTTTGGTAGCTATCAATTGTTAGCAATTTTAAGAAGCTGGGCAAAGTTCCATCAGGCACTTTAGCATTTGGGTGATCTTTTAAATCAAGAGGAAAATGCTTAATAAATCACTAGGCAACACTCTATGCCTAGAATTACTCTAATTTCCTCACTGTCAAATGAGTTCCTCTCCCTAGATATTTCAGAGACCTTACTTTGCTCTTTGCAAGGACATTTTAAAATTTCACACACTTTGATAAGATTAATTTCTGTCCCTCTAGCAAAAGTTTTCACTTTTCTCCTTTGTTAGTTAAAATCCTCCCTCCTACATTTTAGGGGCTATTTACTCAGTATTTAGGTCCACATTTTCACCCAATATGCTGGAATGTCATGACTTAATCAACTACCTTATTCATTAAATCAATATTTACTAAACACCTATTAAGCAATTAAAGCAAATGGGAAAATCCCAGTCGAAAAAATTCAAGGGTGTAAAAGTGCAACATGCTTTATTTTCCTGAATAGAATGTCCACCTTGAGGTTGGATTCCACTTGATGGCTGAAAACATTATCCTAGTCAATTATTGAAAATATCAACAATTTAATTTTTAAAAAATTAGTCTTTAAGATGAGGCAAATAATCCCTATTAATATTTACTTACTTTTAAATATTTATAATGTAATATTGGATATGCACCAAAAATATGTAAAACATGTATATAAGTTATAAAACTAATAATTAAAGGAATGCTTAAATAATTTAATGCCCAGAATATTACATCTTCTTAGGTAATTATTTCCTTCCCTTGGAGGTAACCTCAAGGTAATGGCAATTTTGATATTTTAAATATTCTTCTCTTAAGATATGGCTATTGTTTTATAAAATATTATGTATTGCTAAAAAATATTATGTCTTCCTAAATTATGTATTGATTCTCTGTGCTTATAGGGTTTTACACAGATAATATCATATTGTGTGTAATTTTTCTAAAACTTACTATTTTTTGGTCATACTCTCTTTGAGATTCAACCATCTTAAAAAAAAAAAAAGTCAAAATTACTTCATTAGTGAATTATCCCAGTAGTTAAAAGGATATAACATCAAGACTTCTAGAAAAGATGGCAGTGTAGGAGGATCCTAGACTTGCCTCATCCCAGGAATACACCTAGATAACATACACATCAGTGTAGCTAACCCAGAAAATGACCCAAAGTCTAGAACAGACTCTCCATGGATAAATGTAGAGAACAGGCCACATCGAAGAGGATAGGAAGGTCAGAGACATGGTTGGGAGCAGACCTCAAACCAGGTACCTCAGGAATGAGGGACTTGCACTGGGAAGATGAACCCCCATAACATTTGGCTTTGAAAACCAGAGGGGCTTACTTTCTTGAGTTAGTACAATCAGTGGGGCTTAACACCTAAAATTTTAAAAATCAGCAGGCATGGCTCTGGGAGAGCCAGAGGGTGAGAGGAAACTGAATCCATGCCCTTAAAGAGACAGCATACTAAACAGCACTCCTGAGATACAACATAGAAGCAGTAGTCTGAAAATTGTCTGGGGTTGATAAGCAGGAGACTTGTTTACTAATCTCAGAATTTATGCTGGAGGAATAGGATCTTTGGGTGACTTCTCCAAGAACAAAAGGGCTGGCAGGTGCCATTCCCCTCCTGTGCCCCCAGCCTAGATACAAGGACACCTGCAGGAAACAGTGCAACCCAAAACATTCCACCTAGCTTGGTAATAGCACACCCCTGCCTCCCACACTCTTCTGTGGACTCACATCTCCAATCAACCCTGGAAAAATACTCCAATGTGGCTCCAAGTCTCCTCCCATAGCAATCTTTGTTAATTCTACATGTCCCACCATGGAGCTCTCCTGGAGATTCACACACCCCAACACACCCACAGCAAGAATCCAAAGAAGTACCACAAGCCTGGCAGTGTGCAAGAAGCCCTGACAGTGGTCAGCACCATCCCAAATTGACTCCTGCCGCAGAGAGAATGGAAGAAAACCTTACACACCATTTTGACTGTGGCCTCAGCAGTGAGCTGGAGAGAGACATCTGGTTTGACTCCAGGCCCCACACACCAACAAAGGATAACAGGGGAGAGTACCTGCAGTTCAGTGACACAGTAGCTCTTGCAAATGGTTGGTCTGACCCAAATCAAGCCCAAGACAGCCCCAGACTGGCCCACTAAAAATACAAAGACCAAACTCTATCCACAATAAGCAAAGAGAGCCACTGCAGAGGACTGGACCAAAGTTAAACATGACTCAGCTACAAGAGTGGGATGCATGCAGCACACACAGAAAACACCCCTGAAGCACCAGGTTCTAGTGAACAGGGAACACTGCACTGCAAAGCACCACATGACCTCTTCTTCATAAGGCCACTACTTTCAAGAGCAGGAGATATAGGTAATTTTCTAACACATGGAAATAGACACAGAGTTAGACAAAATTAAGAGACAGAGGAATTGTCCCAGATGAAAAAATAGGTCAAAATCACAGTAAGAGAGATAAATGAAATGGAGATAAGTAATACGCCTGATAGAGAACTCAAAGTCATGGTCATAAATACTTATTGTGCTTGAGAAAAGAGTGGATGACATCAATGAGGTAGAAAACATGAAAACATAAAAAAAATCAGAGACAAAGAACTCAATAACTGAAATTAAAATTATACTAGAGAGAATAAATAATAGACTAGAGGAAGCAGAAGAATGAATCAGTGACCTAGAGGACAGAGTAATAGAAAGTTATCAAGCTGAACAGGATATAGAAAAATGGATAATAAAAAATTGGAATAGATTAAGGGAACTCAACAACATCATCAGGTGTAATATAGTCACATTATATGCATCCCAGAAGAAGAAAGAGAAAAGGGAGCAAAAAATTTATATGAAAAGATAGCAGAAAACTTTCTGAATCTGAAGAAGAAAATAGAAATCCAGACCCAAGATGCACTGAAAGCCCACAACAAAATCATCCCAAGGACCACAGCAAGACACATAGTAACTAAAATGGCAAAATGTAATAAATGAGAGAATTCTAAAAGCAGTAAGAGAAAAGAAAACACTGATATACAAGGGAAATCCTATAAAGTTATCAGCTACTTTTTCAGCAGAAACTTTGTAGGCCAGGAGAGAGTAGCATATTATATTCAAAATATATTTGAAAAGAAAAGGAAAAAAAAAAAGCAAACAAACAAACAAACAACAAAAAAAAAAACACACAAAAAATACCTTCAACCAAGAATATTTTATCCAGCAAGGCTATTATTCAGAATGGGATGAGAGATAGAGTTTCTCAGATAAATAAAAGTTAAAGGAATTCATCACCAGTAAATCAGCCTTACATGAAATGTTAAAGGGGATTGTGAGTGGAAGAAAAGCTATAAGCAAGAGTCAGAAGCATGAAAACATCTATAAAAGTCAGTCAAGGAATTCACAAAATAAAAGGGTCTAAAGTATGACACCATATACCTAAAAGGGGGAGGTTGGTAAAAATTTACTGCTTTTAGAATGGATTCAAACTTAAACAAC
>PISX010017706.1:0-42643 GCA_004024625.1 Mellivora capensis | reverse complement strand
GCCTCATTTATCCTAGCTGTAAGAGCCTCCATTTTTGATTGCACCTCACTAATAGCTTTTTTTATTTCAACTTGGTTAGATTTTAGTTCTTTTATTTCTCCAGAAAGGGCTTTTATATCTCCAGAGAGGGTTTCTCTAATATCTTCTATGCCTTTTTCAAGCCTGGCTAGAACCTTGAGAATTGTCATTCTGAACTCTAAATCTGACATATTCCCAATGTCTGTATTGATTAGGTCCCTAGCCTTTGGTACTGTCTCTTGTTCTTTTTTTTGTGGTGAGTGTTTCCGCCTTGTCATTTTTTCCAGATAAGATTATATGAAGGAGCAAATAAAATACTAAAAGGGTGGCAAAGACCCTAGGAAAATGCCCTTTAAAGAAAAAATTGAATTAACTGCAAGACTGAAGGATCATGGGGAGAAAGCCATGAATTCCGCGCTTTGCTTTTTCCTCCTCTGGAGTTCCGCTGCTCTCCTTGAGTGAACTTGGTCTTGGCTGGATTTCTTTTGATCTTCTGGGGGGAAGGGCCTGTTGTAGTGGTTCTCAAGTGTCTTTGCCCAAGGCAGAGCTGCACCGCCCTTACCAGGGGCTCGGCTAAGTAATCCGCTTGGTTTTGCTTTCGGGAGCTTTTGTTCCCTGAATGCTTTCCATAGAGTTCCGGAGGACAGGAATGAAAATGGCGACCTCCCAATCTCCAGCCCAGAGGAGCCGAGAGTTGGGGGCCCCACTCCTCGGTGCACCCTCAGAGAAAAGCCCCAGCCCCTCCCATCTCCCTCACCTCTGGCCACGCTCCGAGCTCACCCAGCCTGCGACTGGCTCAAGGTAACCCCGAGCTGAGAGCTCACTCCTCGGCTCTGTCTCTGTGGCCGGCTTCCCACTCTGATACCTGCTAGCTCTGCGACACTCAGACACCCCCGATCCTTCTGTGACTCTGCGGGACCTGGGGCCACGCTGACCCCGTGTGGGCTTCTCCCTGGTTTAGCCTCTGGAGTGATGTCCCTCCGTGGAGCAGAGTTTTAAAAGTCCCGATTTAGTGCTCCGTTGCTCCGCCGCTTGCCGCGAGCCGGCCCCTCCCCTGCGGTCTATCCTCTTGTCGCTTTTGATTCACTTCTCTGCCAGTCCTACCTTCCAGAAAGTGGCCGATTTTCTGTTTCCAGAATTGCTGTTCTTCCTCTCTTTGATCTCCCGTTGGATTTGTAGGTGTTCGCAATGGTTTGATAAGCTATCTAGCTGATCTCCTGCTACCTGATGTTGTCTCAGCTGCTACTTCTCCGCCATCTTGACCGCAATCTTCTGGACCACATATTCTTTATCCATTTGTCTGTTGAATCTGTTGAAGGGCATCTTGGTTCTTTCCAGTTTGGCAACTGTGGCCATCGCTGCTATGAACATTTTTAAAGTGCACAATTCAGTGGCATTAAATCCATTACACTGTTGTGCAGCTACCATCACTGTCCATCCCCTCTTTTCATCTTATAAAACTGAATCTCGGTTGAACGGTAACTTCCTATTCCCCCTCCTCCCAGCCCCTGGAGACCAACCTTTTACTTTCAGTCTCTTGTGAATTTGACTACTCCAAGTACCTCATAGAGGAAGAATCACACAGTATCAATCTTTTTGTGATGGATTTATTTCACTTACCATTATGTCCTCATTAATGCAGTAGCATATCAGAGTTTGCTTCCTTTTGAAGGCTGAATCATTTTCCATTGTATGGATATGCCACAGTTTGCTTACCCATTCATCTATTGATGGACTTCTACATTTTAATTATTGTGAATAATGTGGATAGGAACGGGTGGGTGTACAGATATCTCTTAGAGAGTCTGCTTTCAATTTGGGAAGGGATATATCTAGAAGGGCAGTTTCTGGGTCATATAGTAATTCTATTTTCATTTTTTGAAGACTCTCTCTATTGTTTTTGACAGTGGCTGTCCATTTGGAATTCTGACCAGCAGTATCAATTCCCATTTTTCCACATCCTGGCCAACACTTGTTTTCTGTTTTTTGATTATTGGATTTGGTGTTTTTGTTTTGTTTTGTTTTGTTTTAAAGTAACCATTCTAATGGCTATGTGGTAGTATCTCATTGTAGTTTTGATTTGAAGTTCCATGATGACCAGGGATGTTGAACATCTTTTCATGTGCTTTTTGGCCATTTGTGTGACTTCTTTGGAGAAATGTCTGTTTAATGTCTATTACCCATTTTTTAATTGGGCTGTTTTTTGGTTGTTATTTCAGAGTTTTTATTCTCCTTACATTTTGGATATTGATTTTTTGCTAGTTTAAGGGATTATATCCTTTATTAGATTAAGATGATCATAATTTTAATCTTGATCACATTTAGCAATATTTCTTACAAGGTGTATTTCACAGTTTATTCATCAGTGATTTTTATACTGTTTCTTTTTAGGCACATCCACAATTTGTTTGAGCTGAGAAGGGGCATATGCTTTCAACCTTGCAGGAAGTCCCATTTGGCAGTCAACTTGAGCCAGTTGAAGCTGCCATGCTCATCTTTCTAAGCACACCATCAGTGGCTCTCCATCATTTCAGCTGGCTGAGCCTCAGCCTCAAGGTCTGGATGAAAATATATTTAAAGCATATGATAAAAAAAGATCTAATTCTTTCTCTTCATAGGTTGAGCCCAGTGCCTCTGAATGAAAGCTGACAGGCATGTCCGATGGTCCTCTGCGAGTCGTGCCATGGGGTGTTTGTGCAATGTCCCAGACACTGAGTAGTGATGATCTGCACAACTTGGTACAAAAAACCTTTCTACGTCAGGTAGTTTCTAATTATTGTCTTTCAATAAAATCAAAAGGAGATCTAATTGCTATAACTAAGAAGGAGTCCTAGGTACTGAATAACACTTGTTGGTGTAGCAAAATCCTCACCTAATTTCAAATGTGAACAAAGTTTCTCTGTGTCTACAGGTACAAAACAAAAACACAAAAACCAAAGAGCACAATAGAATCAATGCTAAATCTGTCTTGTTGAATTCTAGAAGTAAGCAAATTTCATCCATGTCTTTGCAAAGACAAATTATAGGGCCCCAACAAAGTGAATTTGTTTTGTATGAAACATAGGAAGAGGAGATCCAATAACTTCTGGATAGGTGGGTAAGTCATGCTATCCCTCCTTTCCTCTCCTGACCTAGGGGACAGATCATCAGGATACAGTACAAATCCAAAATCATCTCCTTGAGAAAAGCATTCCCAAATGATTTCACTTTTTATGTATAATAATTAACTAACATCTCTATTCTATTAACTTGATTTGGTCAATTATGTGTCAAGAATAATTGTAATGATAATTCTATCTAGAAAAAACATTTTAAACACCTAAGGCCTTTAGTTCATAAGAAATAAAATAATTTCAATTCATATACATGTTTCTGTTGCAGAATTTTTATAAGGATGATAATAAAGCACTTTCAAGCATAAAATTATTTGACATTAGAATAAAATTCTATGAGGGAAGTGAGGTGAAACTATGCTCAAGAAGAAAAAAAGAAGTAGTAAGATTTCCGACTGCTAAAGTGGATATTATCCATCATATTTTTGTTGCTGTTCATGTATTTTAAAAAAATGGATACTGGTGGGTTTTAACTTGCCCTAGTAGGTTTTTGCTGTTGTTATTCTACTGCACAAATTCTAAAGTAAGACCTAAACATTTTATTTTGAAGCAACAGTACTTACAGTATATAAGAAATTATATATTTGTGCTCAAAAGTTAGGTGGTACCTTAAAAATATGTGAGGGGAACTTCACACTTGGTTTTAATCTTATTGAGTGAGTGCAGTGGTGGGAGAGCTGCTGAGGCAGAGAGATTGGGCAGTACCCACTATCTCCATCTATTTAGGTATGGTGGAAAGACTGAGTGAAGAGAAGTGGATGCAGTGAGCCTGTGAGTGGGGAGGCATCTAATCACAAAGGTCTTGGGTGAGAAGCCAAGGATTCTGCAGTTTAAATGGGATATTTAAGTAGCAGGCTAGTGATGGTGAGGGCCATGTTAGAAAGTTTGCTTCATGCTGTGATAATGTAATCTGGCATATAGAGAGGGTAGAGGGACAGAAAGCAGGAATGTGAAGAATTAGGACCCGAGAAATGAGAAAGGCAGACATTAGGTGGGGTGGCAGCAGGGAAGAAGAGAGGTGGGAGGACACATATTTGGCAAGTAGAAATAACAGGTGTTTGTGACTCAGGAATGGGATGCAGATAAAGGAAGGGGAGGATGAGTCTCAGGTTTCTGACTGATTCTCTGGGCACGAATATTGTCAAGGATATTAGAAGCAAACTCTTCTTAAGTTAGACGATAACTCAAACTTCTTTGGGCTTAAAAAAAAAACCCAAAGTCTCATTCCTGTTACCATTATTTTTCCTAAGGTGAAAAAAATGTGCTCTTCAGTCTCTCAACTGGATCTCAGTTATGGAATCGGGGAGAAGTCTGTAATTGTGCTCCTCTCTGGACAGGTGAGCACTGTGTCATTGCATGTTGACTGTCAAAAGAATAGTAAAATTCTGTCTTATTTTAACGATGAGGAAACTGAGACACAGAGGGAGAAACTGATGGACAAATTTAATAACTGGTGAGTTGGTGATGCCTTGGCAAGGAATGGAATGCATAATAGTTTATACTCTGTGGTAAAGGGTAAAAATAAGTGCTTTTTCTGCTATCTCTAGTGGTGAAGGCAGGTTTTGAGGATCAAACTTTTCAATTAAAAGGCAGAGAATGGAAGAATAGACCAAGATGCACAATGCAACCGTATGAGAACTAAGAGACACACTCAAGATTCAAAGATACAAATAGGTTGAAAATAAAAGTATGGGAAAAGATAATCCATGCAAACAGTGACCTAAAGAGAGCGGGAGTGGCTATACAAATATCAGACAAATTGATTTTTCAAAAAGATTTATTTATTTGAGGGAGAGAGGAAGAGGGAGTACATGCAAGAGTGGGGGAAAGGGCAGAATGAGAGAATCTTCAAGCAGACTCCCAGCTGAGTAAGAACCTGATGCGAGGCTTGATCCCATGACCTGCATGAGATCATGGTCTGAACTAAAACTGTGAGTCAGAGGCTCAACCAGCTGAGCAACCCAGGTGCCTCCGACAAAATGGAATTTAAAACAAGAAAAGATGACTAGAGACAAAAGATATTTTTATAATGATAAAGTAGAAAATCCACCAAAAAGCTATAACAATTATAAATACAGCAAGAGTCCCAAAACATATGAAGCAAAACTGACAGAAAGAGAGAAATAGACAATTCAAAATAATAGTTAGAAATGTCAGTACCCCATTTTCATTGATGACTAGAACAATTAGGCAGAAGATTGGCAAATAGTAGAAGACTCCCAACACTACCAAAGCTGATACCTAATAAGACAGTCTAACAGCAGAAAACATTCTTCCCAAGCACACATAGAAATTGCTTCAGGATAAATAATATAACAGCCATGAAATGAGTCTTAATAAATTTAAGAGGATTGAAATCATACAAAGTATATTCTCTGAGCACAATAAAGTTAGAAGTTAATACCAGAAGGGATTTTGAAAAATTCACATACATATGGAAACTAAAAAATACACTCCTAATTGATCAGTAGGTCAAAAAGAAGTCACAAGAAATTGGAAAATATTTTGAGATAAATGAAAATGCAACATACCAGAATTTATGGGATACAGTGAAAGCATTGCTCAGATGGAAATTTATAGCTATAAATGTCTACATAAAAAAAGAAGAAATATCTAAAGTCTGCAGCCTAGCTATCTACCTTAAATTAGATAAAGAAGCACACTAAACACAAAGCAACAGCAGGAAGTAAATAATACAGATAGAGTGGAAATAAATAAATTAGGGAGCAGAAAAATAGCAGAAAAAATATACAAAACTAAAAAATGGTTCTTTGAAAAGATTAACAAAATTGAAAAAGATGTAGTGAGACTGATTAATGATGAAAGAGAGTGGACTCAAATTATTAAATCAGAAATGAAAAGAAGGACATTACTATGTATCACACAGAAGCAAAATAGATTATAAGGGAATACTATGAATGCTTGAGTGCCAACATTTAGATTATCTATATAAAATGGACAGATTGCTAGAAAGACAAACTACCAAAACAGACTCAAGAATAAATAGGAAATCTGAATAGATTTGTGACATGTAATGAGATTAAGTAAGCAATAAAAAAGGCTCCCCACAAAGAAAAACCCAGAACCAGGTGGATTTGCTAATAAATGTTATTAAAATTTAAAGATGAATTAACACCAATTCTTCACAAACTCTTCCAAAAAGTAAAGGAGGAGAAAAGACATTTCAACTCATTTCAGGAAGCCAGTATTATCCTGCTATCAAACCAAATCTATCACAAGAAAATAAAACTCTACACCAATTTTTCTTTTTTTTAAAATTACATTCAGTTAGCCACTGTATAGTACATCATTAGTTTTTGATGTAATTTTCAATGATTCATCAGTTATACCAATTTTTCTTATGAAGACAGATACAAAATAACCTCAACAAAATGCTAGCAATACTAGCAAAATACTAGTAAATTACAAACTAGCTACGTGTAAAAGTTATCATTCACCATGTCAGACTTATCCCAGGAATGCCAGGTTGGTTCAGTATACAAAAATCAATCAATGTAACACATTCTAATATTGATAGAATAAAGGGTAGAAATCACATAATCATCTCAATAGATACAAACTCTTGACAAAATCCAAAACCTTTTCATGATAGAAAACACTCAACAAACTAGAGACAGAAGGGAATTTCCTTAAGTTAATAAAAGGCATCTGTGAAAAACCCATAGCCAATTCATACCTAAAGGCAAAGGACAGAACTTCCCCCTGAGATCAAGGATAAGACAAGGATGTTGCCTTTCACCACTTATTCTCAACATTGTAACAGAGGTTCTATCCAGGTCAGTTAGGCCAGGAAAAGAAAAGACATGTAGACTGGAAAGGAAGAAGTAAAAGTACGTGTATTTGCAGTTCACATGATCTTTTACAAAGAAAATCCTAAAGAATACACAAATAAACTATGAGGGACTTCAGTAGAGTTGCAGGCTACAAAATCAATGTACAAAATCAGTTGTATTTCCACACATTATCAATAAACAATCTGAAAATAAAGTTAAGTAACAATTTCATTTATGAAACCAACAAAACTAATAAAATATTCAGGAATAAATTTGACCAAAGAAGTATAAGGTTTGTATGCTGAAAACTACAAAAAAAAATGTTGAAAGAACTTAAAAGAACATCTAAGTAAATGAAAAGATATCTGATACTAATGGGTTGGATAATTTGTTAAGATGGCAATACTCTCCAAATTGATTTGCAGATTCCATGCCCTTCTTATCAAAATTATTTTTCCCCAAAATGGGCAAGCTGATCTAAAATATTTATGGAAATGGGACATAGAATAGTTAAAACAGTCTTAAAAAAGAACAAAATTAGAACACCCACAATCTCTTGACTCAAAACTTACTACAAGCATATGGTAATCAAGACAATGTGGTACTGGCATAAATTAAACCTATGGATCAGTTGAATGGAATTGAGAGTTCAGAAATAAAACAATGCCTCTATGATCAATTGGTTTTCAATAATGTTGGACCAAACATTTACTGAAGAAAGAATAATCCTTGTTACAAATGGTGCTGGGACAATTGGATTTATGCTAAAGAATAAATTTGAACCCCACCTCAAACAATATAGAAAAATTAGCTCAAAATGGATTAAATGTCTTGATATAAGAGACAAATATGTAAGATTTTCAGAAGAAAACATAGAGAAAATCATAGATATAAATCTTTATGACCTTAGATTAGGAATAGTTTTAATTTTTTAATTTTTACTTTTTTGCTTTTTAACGCAATTTAATTTTTTTCAGTGTTCCAAGATTCATTGTTTATGCACCACACCCAGTGCTCCAGGTAACACATGCCCTCTTTAATACCGACCACCAGGCTCACCCAACCCCCCACCCCTCTCCCCTCCAAACCCCTCAGTTTGTTTCTGAGTCCACAGTCTCTCATGGTTCATCTCCCCTCTGATTTCCACCAACTCACTTCTCCTCTCCATCTCTCAATGTCCTTCGTGTTATTCCTTATGCTCCACAAGTAAGTTAAACCATATGATAGTTGACTTTCTCTGCTTGACTTATTTCACTCAGCATAATCTCCTCCTGTCCCATCCATATTGATACAAAGATTGGGTATTCATCCTTTCTGATGGAGGCATAATACTCCATTGTATATATGGATTATATCTTCTTTATCCATTCATCTGTTGAAGGATATCTTGGCTCTTTCCACAGTTTGGTGACCATGGCCATTGATGCTATGAACATTAGGGTATAGATGGCCCTTCTGTTCACTACATCTGTGTCTTTGGGGTAAATACCCAGTAGTGCAATTGCAGGGTCATAGGGAAGCTCTATGTTTAATTTCTTAAGGAATCTCCACACAGTTTTCCAAAGTGGCTGTACCAACTTGCCTTCCCACCAACAGTGTAAGAGGGTTCCACTTTCTCCACATCCTCTGCAACACTTATTTCCTGTCTTGTTAGTTTTGGCCATTCTAAGTGGTGTAAGGTGGTATCTCAATGTGGTTTTGATTTGAATCTCCCTGATAGCTAATGATGATGAATTTTTTTTTTCATGTATCTGTTAGCCATTTGTATGTCTTCTTTGGAGAAGTGTCTGTTCATGTCTTCTGCCCATTTTTTGATGTGATCATCTGTTTTGTGTGTGTTGAGTTTGAGAAGTACTTTATAGATCTTGGATATCAGCCCTTTGTCTGTAGTGTCATATGCGAATATCTTCTCCCATCCTGTGGATTGCCTCTTTGTTTGGTTGACTGTTTCCTTTGCTGTGCAGAAGTTTTAGATCTTGATGAAGTCCCCAAAATTCATTTTCACTTTTGTTTCCTTTGCCTTTGAAGACATGTCTTGAAAGAAGTTTCTGTGGCCGATATCGAAGAGGATCTTCCTCTAGGATTTTGATAGATTCCTGCCTCACATTGAGGTCTTTTATCCATTTCAAGTTTATCTTTGTGTATGGTGTAAGAGAATGTCAAAGACCCCATCAAAAAGGAGAATTTCAGGCCAATACCCCTGTTGAGTATGGATGGCAAGATTCTCAAAAAGACCCTAGCTAATAGGATCCAACAGTACATTAAAAAGATTATCCACCATGACCAGGTGGGATTTATCCCTGGGAAACCAGGGTGATTCAACATTTTCAAATCAATCATTTTGATAGAACAAATCAATAAGGGAAGAGATACAAACCACATAGTCCTCTCAATTGATGCAGAAAAAGCATTTGATGAGATACAGCATCTGTTCCTGATTAAAACGCTTCAATGTATAAGGATAGAGGGAACATTCCTCAACTTCATAAAATCTATGGAAAACCCACAGTGAGTATTATTCTCAATAGGGAAAAGCTGACAGCCTTCCCTTTGAGATCAGGAACACGACAAGGATGTCTGCCCTTGCCACTGTTGTTCAACATAGTACTAGAAGTCCTAGCAACAGCAATCAGACAAAAAGAAATAAAATGTATTCAAATTGGCAAAGAAGAAGTCAAACTTTGTCTCTTTGCAGATGACATGATACTTTATATGGAAAACCCCAAAGACTCCACCCCCAAACTACTAGAACTCATACAGCAATTCAGTAATGTGGTAGGATACAAAATGAGTATACAGAAATTAGTTGCTTTCTTATACACTAACAATAAAAATATAGAAAGGGAAATTAGAGAATTGATTCCATTTACTATAGCACCAAGAACCATAAGATACCTGGGAATAAACCTAACCAAAGAGGTAAAGGATTTGTACTCAAGGAACCACAGAACACTCATGAAAAAAAATTAAAGAAGACACAAAAAGATGGAAGAGCATTTTCTGCTCATGGACCTGAAGAATAAACATCATAAAATGTCTATACTGCCTAGAGCAATCTATACTTTCATTGCCATCCCGATCAAAATTCTACTGGCATTTTTCAAAGAGCTGGAACGAACAATCCTAAAATTTGTATGGAACCAGAAGAAAACCCGAATTGCTAAGGAAATATTAAAAAAGAAAAACAAAATGTTGGGCATCACATTGCCTGATTTCAAGCTTTACTACACAGCTGTGATCACCAAGACAGCATGGTACTGACACAAAAACAGACACATATACCAGTGGAACAGAGTAGAGAGCCCAGATATGGACCCTCAACTCTATGGTCAAATAATCTTTGACAAAGCAGGAAAAAATATACAATGGAAAAAAGACAGTCTCTTCAATAAATGGTGCTGGGAAAATTGGACAGCTATGTATAGAAGAATGAAACGAGGTAATAGTTTTTTAGATACGACATAACAATCATAAAAAATAAAAGAAAAAATTGAACTGAACTTTATAAAAATTAAGAATTGTGAACATCAAAGGACACTATCTAGGAAGTGGAAAGACAACTCAGAAAGTGGGAGAAAATATTTGCAAATTGTATATCTGATAAGAATCTATTATCTGGAATATAATAAGAGCAAGTAAAAAGACAACAATTGACAAAAAAAGGCAAAGTGTGACTTAAAGACTTTCACAAGACCACCCAGCCACAGGTTTCAATCCTAGTGCAGCAAGTGACACTGGCTAGTCCTGGCTAAGCAGAGGAAGGATTTCAAACTGAAATTCATCAGTGTCATTTTTCCTAACACCTGGCCCAATCTTTCCCCAAAATGACTAAAATACTACTACCGAGAAACCTTCTAATTAAAAAAAAAATTATTGTGTTATGTTAGTCACCATAAAATACATCATTAGTTTTTGATGCAGTGTTCCAAGATTCATTGTTTATGTACAACACCCAGTGTTCTATGCAATATGTGCCCTTCTTAATACCCACCACCAGGCCCACCCATTCCCCACCCCCCTCCTCTCTAAAACTCTCAGATTGTTTCTCAGAGTCCACAGTCTCTCATGGTTTGTCTCCCCCTCCGACTTCCCCCAATTCACCTTTCCTTTCCTTCTCCTAATGTCCTCCATGTTATTTCTTATGTTCCCCAAGTAAGTGAAACTATGTGACAATTGGCTTTCTCTGCTTGACTTATTTCCTCAGGATTTGGCTATTTGGACATTTCCTCTATGAACCTCCTAATTAACAATGAGGGACCCTCTTAGAAAAATGTCCAAAGCATTCATTCAAAAGCTGCAGCATGATACCCACATCCTCAGTAATTGATCCTACTGAATTTTTAAAATTATCATTTATATATTACTTCCTTGCAAACAGGATTTCAAGTGGCATATAGAAAGACTTCAAGTAGATAGCTACATCATAAAAAATCAAAAGAAGCATTTTGGAGAATGAATGTAAAAACTAGAGTTACTAAAAAATAGAGTTACTAAAATTACCTTTATATTTTGTTTTGAACATCTTAGAGTTAAGGAAGTATAAAGGAAACATAATGAGTTATAGAAGCACAGAAGACTTTTCTTGCACTCAAATTCAAAGTATTTAATTACAAAGGACCCTGGACAGCTGTGATGGATTATGGCTTCAATACCAATTTAATGCTTTGTAGCTGAAAATACCAATGTAAAGTTATTTATATTCTATTACTTATGAACAGAAAGAGCCCGAAGAAATGAAAAAAAAAATTGAAAAGAAATCTCCATGTTCAACTAACTAGAAAAAAAAAAGCCACCAACTCAAACCACACACCATGAATAGTAGCTAGAAAATAGATAAAATCGGGACCTAGCAAAAAAAATGGAAAGCACAAAGTAATATGACTATCCAGGTGGGGTAAAGTGCGAGCACACACAGCCATCAACAGATCAGATTAGCTTAAGTAAAAGTTAAGTGACCACAACATGAAGCTATGCACCTGTGTTAGAAGTTTTACCAGCTCAGTTCATGTCCTTTCCTTCCCTGACCTCTATACCTTCCTTCAGTGGGTAACACTCAGAATGGACCAGGAACTAATGTGTGATGCTATCTCCAAAAGAGAACTTAACAAACAAGGCTAATGAAGGACACATGTCTGAAGACTTGAGATATATAGTAGAAAGGAATTTTGGGCAAAGACTTGTGAAGTCTGTTGACTGCCAAGCTGTCTCCTTTTGGCTGTGTGCCCCCTCCTTCTACTCTCTGTTTTTTTTTAGGGGTGGGACTCTGCAGCTACATTTTTAGGAGTGGGACTCTGCAGCTACATTCCTGTTCCATCAGTGGCTCCCCATTGGGCTTTGCCAAGAAGGGGGTATTAGAGGGAATCTTTATGGCTGTAGGAGGGACAAGGACCTACTCCTTCCCTCCAGAGCACTTCCTGTTCTTGTCAGCATTACTCCAACAATCCTTTTTCACTCCAGCAGTGACAATTTCTTCCCATAGCAGCAGATCAGCTGAATCCTACTTAGTTTTCTCACATTCATAGAACCAGTCACCTCTTGCCATAGAGACACAGGCAGCACTCAGCTGGGACCACTCCTTTGAGTTTGGGTCATAGTACTAGAAGACCCCTCCTTGAGAGTCTGACATACCAGAACCAGCCAAGTACTGCTCTTTCTCTGGTCCTTGGTCTCAACTCATTGGGCCTCTCACTCTGAGGTTAGAAACATCAACCCCAGACAGGCAACACTCCCTCATCAGCAGTCTTGGCCCCAGTACCCTCCTCTCAGTTCCTGGTATACCAGCACTGGCCAACCAGTCCCACCCAGAGATATATGGGCCATATGTCCTTAGGAACCTTCCATAACACACAGAGACACCAGCATAACCAAACAGCAATATCCACTCAAAAGTCCAATTTCTAGCTTAAGGATGTCCCTTTGCCAAAATTATATACTTTAACATTCCAACATTTTACTTTGATTCTCTGGCTTAGGGATGGTAGTGACTATCAACAGTAATTATATCAACAGTAGTTGATATCTGAATGTTTCCCTTTTTCCTTTTCAGTTCTCCAATACTTGGTTGACAATGTTTTATATTAAATTATTTCTGTTAAGATGCTTCAGTGGTTTAATTTTCCTTATTGAACACTGACTGATGAAATAAGTTGTAAGGAAAAATAGCACAAAAATATACAGATATAAGAGAAGAGGTAGGACAACAGAGGGATAACATTAGTCTGGGTGAGTTAAGGAAAGAAAAAAAGGTTAAAAAATATGGTAAAAATAAAGTCTCATTAGCACAAAGTGTTAAAAAAAAAAGGCCAACATTGAAAGTATAGACAGAGGTATGGATCACATACTTTGAAAATAACAGAGAGATATAAATAATTAGAGAAAAAATTAAGAGATCCAAACATATACACATATAAATGGTGGTCAAGAACATGAAAATTTAAGAAGTGGAAGAGAAAAAATATGTTAAAATTATAATAAAAGAAAATACATGTGCCTGGGTGGCTCAGTCTCTTAAGTGGCTGCCTTTGGCTTGGGTCATGATCTCAGCATCCTGGGATTGAATCCCACTTGAGGGTTCCCTTCTCCCTCTCCTCCCTGCTCATGCTCTCTCTCACTATTTCTCTCTCTCAAATAAAAAAGCAAAATTTTAAAAAAAGAAGAAAGAAAACACTGGAATGAAGTAATCTGAGTAAACAGAATGAGAAAGAATGTCATGATTTAGGAAAAATTGATATGGAAAGAATATCTTCCAAGAAATATCTTGGTGAACATTTCAGAATTTGAAGATAAATAATTCTATAGTGACTCACACAATATATGCAAGTAATAGGAAAAAGAGAAAATCAATTTGGTCCTAGGCTCCCCTACAGGAATAGTTAATGCGAGTAGATGGCAATGAAATATGTTTGGATTTCTTAGAGAAAAAAAACACCAAAATTAAATTTTTGGAAAATTATTCCGATATAAATGCAATAGTAGGTATTTCCAAATATACCAGAACTTAAGGCACACCATCTGTACATCAACCATTCCTGAAAAAAAGTGTCTTTCAGCTAAAAGTGGGAGCTTTCATAAAAATAATTAAATACACAAAGAGATGAGATGATGTGAATGAAATATAATAATAATATTCACAAAAGGCACTAGGAAGAGATCCAGAGAGGATTCAGATATTGGAGTTACCAGACTTTAAAATAAGACTGTTTCCTATGTTAAAGAAGATAAGAGAACAGCATGAGGCTTTTAGCCATAAATCGGAATGTATAAAAGGAATCAAATGCAAATTTTAGTATTATAAAATTAAAGTAACTAAAATTAAAAATTCAATGAATGAGTTTAATGTCAGACTAGACACTGTTAAAAACAGAATTAGTGAAAGATAAACTTGAGGAACATATAAAAATTAATGCATGGAGAGAAAGGAATTAAAAATAGAGAAAAGATTTTAGGAGACATAGACTATATGGAAAAGATCTAACATATGTCTAATTGGAGCCTGGAATGGAGGAAAAATAGGGTAGAAATAATATCAAAGAGATAATTGATGAAAACTTTGCAACATTGGTTAGACAGATCCAAGAAGTATAAACTCTGGGTAAAATATATATAAAGAAAACCACATCTAGGCACATAATATTAAGACTATTGAAAAACAAAAGCTAGGACAAAATCTTTGAAGTAATCTGAGAAAAAAGATACATTTCACTCTAACTTCTCAATAGACATAATGGAAGTCAGAATACAATGCAAATAATAAAATGTAAGGTACTGAAAAAAAAACTTCCAATCCAGAATCTATGTTTAGTGAAAATAGCATTTAAAAGTTAATGTGAGGGGCACCTGGATAGGCTCAGTGGGTTAAAGCCTCTGCCTTCTGCTCTGGTCATGATCCCAGCGTCCTGGGATCGAGCCCCGCATCGGGCTCTCTGCTCAGCAGGGAGCCGATTCCTCCTCTCTCTCTCTCTGCCTCCCTCTCTGCCTACTTGTGATCTCTATCTGTCAAATAAATAAATAAAAACTTTTAAAAAAAGTTAACGTGAAATAAAGATGTACAGAAACACACACACACAAATGAGAGAATAAATCCAATGCAAACGTACAATAAGATAAATACTGAAGGAAGAGAAAAAGAATCCCTGGTGAAGATTTGTAAATTTGGTGAGGAATGAGCATAAAATAGGTAAATTTATGGAATTTTAAGAAGGTATTGAATGCATAAGAATGTCTTGTGGGGTGTATGGGGCGCCTGGGTGACTCAGTGGGTTAAAGTCTCTGCCTTTGGCTCAGGTCATGATCTCAGGGTCCTGGGATCGAGCCCTGCATCAGGCTCTCTGCTCAGCGGGGAGCCTGCTTCCTCCTTTCTCTCTGCCTGCCTCTCTGCCTACTTGTGATCTCCGTCTGTCAAATGAATAAATAAAATCTTAAAAAAAAAAGAATGTCTTGTGGGGTTTAAAGTATATGGTGAATTGATAACATACATAGTGAATATAATTAGAGGTTGGAGTAAATAGAATTAAAATGTCCAAGTTCCTAGAATTGTCTGTGAAGAAGTAAAAACAATAAAAATATGAGACTTTGATAATGATATATAATGTAATTTCTATTGCAATCATTAAACAAACATAGTAAAAGAATGTATGACTACCAAAATAATAAAAATAGGATAGTGGAATAATAAACAATCTGAAAGAGACAAGAAATGAACACAGAACAAATAGGAGATACAGAGACTAGAAATGTGGTAGATCACATCCAAACATATCAATTATTTCATTAAATATAAATAGAAAAAATTATCTAATGGAAAGATGAATAATTTTAGTTTGCATCAGGAAAATAAAACATAGTCACTTATAATATACTGTCATTAAATATAAAGAAAATGATTGAAAACAGAAGGATAGAAAGTATATAAATTAAACGATAACCAGAGGAACTCTCATATAGTTAATATTAATATCAGTCAATGTGCACTTTAAGGTACAAAACGTTTATTAAAGAAAATCATTTCATAATAATAATGGAGATAATAATAAAGGAATGTGTAATTATTTTAATTTTTACCTATATCTAATAATATAACGTCAAAATATAGGGCAAAATTGGTAGAACTAAAAGGAGAAAATAAAAACCCACAATCTAATGGGAGAATTCAATATGCATCTCTCAATTATTGATGGAATAAGCAGACAAAAAAAAGCAGTGAAGAAATCAAAGGTTTCAACAACATTGAGAAAGCTAGTCTGACTGATATATTCAAGTGCACAGAGAGCATAAACATGGTTTGCTACAGCGGCACAAACATGTCTCTTACGTTTGAAGGACTGAGATAATTCAAGTATGTTTTATGACAACAGCAGAATTAAGATAGAAAACAATAATCAAGATGATTAAAGAATCCCTATATATATGGAAGCTAATAAACATCTAAAATAATCCACAGGAACAAGAAGAAACACAATTAAAAATTTGGATATATTTTGAAATATCTTAAAATTTATAACATATTAAAACTTGCAGGGTAAAGCCAAAAATATGATTAGAGGGAAGTTTATAGCTTTAAGTACATATATTAGGAATATATAAGTATATAAGTATCTGCTTAAATAAATTATAAAAGAAATAGCAAATTAAACTCAAAATAAGTAAAAGGATCAAAATAATTAAGAAAGTAGCAACTACTAAAATAGAAAACATACATATAATAGAAATAATCAACAAAATTAAAGTTACTTTCTTGAAAGATTAATAAAATTTATAAATACCAGTTAGACTGATCAAAAAGTAAACCAATATCAGGAATAGCAGTGAATGAAACTATAGGTCTTAGAAACTTTATATACTGAAAACAGATAAGACCATTATTTTCAATTATTTGTGCAATTATAAAAATTACCTATCTGTTAAACTCTTAGGAAAAGCACTGTATATAGCAAAAGTTCTATTTTCTTTTTTACCTCTCTTTTCTTTAAAAAAAGAACACCATATTCTTTGACCATAATGCAATTAACTCAACTTTGATGACTAGAAAATAGTAAAAATAATGTCATGTAGCTGAAGTTGTGCTTAAATAAATTTTTTTAGACTTTAATATCTATCTTGGTCACAAGAGTAAAGAAAAAAAAGAAAACAAATTTAGCCTTTGAAAAGACAAGGCAGGGAACTTAGTAAAATAAAAGCAGAGTTTGATGAGTTTGAAAACAGAAAATGATCATAGAAAAGAATCTCAAGAGCCTATTTGAAGATATACATCTGCATGCACATTCACAAGCTCCCACATGCACGTATGCTGTACATGGGCAGGTAAGCATGTGCACACACACACAATCAATTCAGCAGCTTAAAATGAGGGCAATTAACAAGGAAAAAGTGGAGGGAACCACAGATACAGAAACAACATTTCAAATTCAAATTCAAAAGAATACTTTGCTTAACTCTGTGTAAATAAATTTGAAAATTCATATTGACTGGATGATTGATTCCAGAACACCCAAGAAACCTAAGCAGATCAATGGCCAATGGCTGAGTCTTCAGCTGAGAAATTGCCCAGATTATCTTCAAGAGGCATCACCCAGGAGAAAGGAGATTATGACCAGGAAGAGGGAGTTGTATGTGTCAGAATGGAAAGGGCTCCTAGGTGCTCTGCCAAGTTGAGCCTTCAAGGGCACATAGGTACACACCCACATTTAGGGTGGGCTGCCATTGGTGTAAATAATGAGCACATGCACACAAACGTATTGTTGTATGTGCATGTACATCTTCTGAGCACCCCAGAGCCTGCACTCAGGAATACTGGGGTCTGGCACACAGGCATGTTGGATGGAAAGAAGCTGATTTTTCACTGCAATTCCTTTACATCCATCTGGGTCATTTTTACCATGCTCTTATTACTTTGTAATGAAAAAAAATGGGGACAAAAAGAGTTTTATAGAAAATGCCAGAGGAATCTCCCCATTTATATTACTTATAAACAATCCTGGAAGCAACCACAGGAGAACTTTGAAATGTGAGCTGAAGATGCTGAGAGACAGTCACTGGCGCTGTGGCCGTTGGTTTCCTATGATGACCTCTGAGTGTCCAACCAGTTACATCCCCTGTTGGTAATAATAATAACGCCTGATGTGAGGCTCTGATTCTTTTTTTTGCCAGTGGCAAATTCTAACCCATTCTTTCACAACGAAATAATAAAATTGAGTTGACAGGATAGTTTCTGAAATGACAACAGTGATTAATACCCACAGCTGTCAGTCTTTAGCAAAAATTTGTCATATTATCTAAAGAATTAAATTCATCCTCCATTAAAATATGACTAAAAGAATTAATTAATTTTCAATGTAATAACTTAAGCAAGCAAATTTTGCATGACAATGAGAGTTTCTGAACTTCTAATGAATGGTTTAAAATGTTCTTATGAAGCTGAATTCAAAAAGCAGCTCTCTGATAATAAGTGCTAAGATCCAAGACTCCCCTAAATTTGTTATTTGGTGAGATAATTTCCAAGCGAATTAATTTTGAGATAAGGACTGATGAGTAAGTACAAATGAAGAAGGGAATCAGAGGCTAGAGGTGATGGCAGACTGTTGTATTCTTGGCCCATGAGCCACCCTGCCTGGTGACCTTGCCCGTGAGTGGCCCACTTCCCCTTGCCCCTGGGCTTGGGCGTGTGACTTGTTCAGGATGGGTTATCAGCAAGCGTGATGCCAGCAGAGGCTTGATAAATATTTGCCTGTGGGGTTTGTCTTCTTGGAATGCTCCTTCATGGAAGCCAGCTTCCATGTAAGAAGTCCAAGTGGCCCAAGGCCACCATGTTGTCAAAGAGCCAAAGCTAGTGTGAGCTAAGGTCTGGAGAGAGAGCTGTGTCTGATCAGCTCTGAGCTGTTCTAGCTCACCCAGCTGGAGTACCAGATAGGTGAATGTTGTGTGCCCCAGCCATATCCTACTGGCATAGAGGAACCACCTAGGCTAGGCCAGATGAAATTCTTTATTGTTACTTAAGCTGAGAAGTTTTGAGGTGTCTTTTTGGACAGCAATAGATAAATGAAACAGGGGACTAGAAGTCTGAGCTGGGACACCTTGAGAAAAAGGTGGTGGGTACCAGAAATGTACAAAAAGTGATAATACTTTTATCAGTAATAGGGTCAGAGCACCAACTACCTACCTCATGAAGACTCCATGGGTGACAGATCCTTTGGACGAACATATGGTCCCCACACCAGCAACCTCAACAGACCCTGGGGGCTTGTTAATTTCAGTGAATAAATGAACGAATGAGTGAATGAGTAGTTCAGGCCCTACCCTGGACCTGCCAAGTCAGAACTTGCTTCTTTACAGGATATCCAGGTATTTCATGCGCATGTTCAAGTCTGAGACACGCCAGTCTGGATAAAAGAGCAGCAGCGTGGGTCTGGATCCTTGTCTGTGAGCCCCTAGGGATGTCTTGCTCTGAGCAGTGGGCAGGTGGAGGGGTGTGACTCCCCGCGCAGGCACAGACACATATTTGACATAGCTGTCTCCTCTGGAGGGCTCTAAAAGGGAGCGGAGGTCTCACTGCCAGTTACACATCAAACAGTCAGTCTTTTACATTTCAAACTTGTAACTAACCAGGCTACTATGGCCGTCCTTAGACAAAGTCAGAATGGGGCTCTTTATTAACTGTACAAGGAAAGACACTGTGCTGAGCAAGAAAGGGAGGTGAAGGCAAAAGTGACCTCATTTGAGCAGGGTGGGAAAGACAATGGGGGAGGTTTCCAAGGTCTCTGAGCCAGTGGAGGTGAGGGATGGGACTGAGAATCTGCACATTAGTAGACACATAGTGACTAAAAGTCAATGCAGGTGACTCCAGGACCATCCTTTGTAATTTAATTTCAGAAGTAAAGAAATTTGACAGGCAGCGGTGTGCTAGTACACTGGCAATCCAGAAGGAAAATAACACACAAGGAGACTCTGATCTGCACTGTCTTCCAATCTCTGTGGTATAAAAATTCCTACCAATGGTTTAAAAATGGGCTCCCCAAATTGCTGACTATTTAACAGTTGGCGCTCAGACTTAACCCAAGTCTAAGACTTACCAAGTCTTAGCCAAGACCTACCCAAGTAAACCATGTGTAAGAGTGGTTTTTCTTGTTGCAATATTAATACTGATAGTAACCTTAATTCTGCATGTTCAGTGTGGGCTGGGCAGATTACAGACCTTCCCTCCTGTCCCCTGTCCTTGACAACAGCCTGCGCAGGACAGGGAGGATGAAGGAAGTCTAGGCTTAACTCATGCACCCAGGACTGGTTCCCTGCTAAGTGATGGTCTTGGCTTTCCTCTCTATGGCACTGCTGACCCTCCAGGAAGATCACCTGGTTCCTACCCCATCTTTGTAGACCTGGGAGTGGAGGACCCTGTCTGCAGCTCCTTCGACACCTGGTGGCCGGGCTGTAATGCCCAGGTGCTCAGCAAAGGGCAAGGGTATTTCTTGGGATCTGGTCTCCCTGGTAGCTGCCTGGGGCCCACCAGATGGTGCAGCCTATGCAGGTGAGAGATGGCTGTCTCATGGGATGACTTTTGATCAATGGGAGATAGAAGCCAGAGGATGATTTCTCCTTTCCTCTGTGTCTGTCCCACTTGTACAAATTCTTTCAAGACAGCAGAACACATGCCTCCCTGAAGAAGCTGGGAAAACTATGAGTGGTGACCTGCCCAGTAATGCAGCTCTTTGGTTCTGACCTTCCCTGCCTCACTGCCCTGCCCGCTCATGCCTGCTTCCCTCAGGTTGTAATTCTCAGGGAAGTATTAGCAAGGACATCCTTGTTTCAGGCTCTGCTTTACAGGGGACTGAAATTAAGACAGACCCAATTCCAAATCAGGGTGGTTTTATTAGGAATATGAACTTGTACCTGCTGGGCTCTCAGCCTCCCCTCTCCCTGGTAATGCTATAGGGACTTCACAGAGTTGGTGTCCCCACTCTGGCCAGGAACCCCTGGTCCAGCAGCCAGACCCCACCTCGGTCAGGACTGAACATCAGGAGCTGGGAAAGTAATAGTCTTCCCACTCCTGAAAGTCCCAGGGTTAGGAAACTGATGAGGCAAAAAAGTATTTCTTCCTAAGAGCCTTTTAGTAATGTTTCAAAATCTCAACTATTCAAACATATTTAATATATACATGTATATCATTATATATAATAATATATAATATTTAATAACATAGTAATATTTAATATATAACATATTATATAGTCCCAGCTTCCCAAATGTCCCCAAAATATACATAAATAATAATGTATTTGGGAAGCTGGGATTTTAAGAAGATACTAAAAGACTTTTAGGAAGAAAGACCTCCCTGCTATGGAAGAAAGTTCCTAAGTTATAAGAAAAATGTTCACTATAATTTTGTCCACAGAGAATCCTACAGGTGGTTTAGCACATATTTCGCTATAGCTGCTCTTGTCTCAATAATTTATGTACACCTGTCTAATATAAAGTGGTATGTCTTTTCAGCCTCAGATTTCCTTAACTGCTCGTCGCAGAGCATTTCCAGAGGCATTTGAGCACATGCACTTCAATGTCTTCAAGGCTGCCAGTGCCCATGCTTGAGAGTAGAGATGAGGCCCAGGGTGTGCTCTTTCCCGTCTGTGACCCGGTATTAAGAAGTGTCCATAGCAGGGATGCTTAGCCACCCACGTCCCCCACCTCTTACCCCCAATGTGTCACTGAGGGCCTTGGCACTGGAGCAGGAAGGCAGCGAAAGGGGGGAGAAGATTTTACCACAGTCCATGCTTAGATATGTCTGAGTTCAAGCACAACCTGGAACATGTTCCAATTGGTGAAACACCCCAACCAGAACCCCCTGATTTAGAAGTGAATTCTGTCCGGAAGGTTGTCATGTCTCCTTCCAAAGAGGGTGAGTCTTTCTGGCCTGGGCCAGCACCCAGGGAGGAGCCAGGCCGGATGTGTGGTCAGTCCCGTGCCAGCTGTGGGTGTGGTGGGGAAACCAGCGAGCAGCCTGCCGCTGTCGGGAGCGGCCCCAGCAGCGGGGCCTGGGGCCCTGGTAATGAATGCCGCTTGCCTTGCTGTTCCGGCCTCCTAATTAGAGCTTTCTCTTGCCGATTTTTCAGACTTTTTTCTTCACCAGGCTAAGTAGGGCTGTTAGACCTAATCATATTACATGATTATGGGCTCCACATGGTCAGACATTTATTCTGGGAAGTTAGGTCTTCAGAGCAGGGAACTTCGGCTTACTGGTCTCCCTCTGTGATCTGGGCTGAACCTGCCAGTTTTCAGGAAGGGCTGTGAACCCTGGGCTGGGCCAAGTTGGGATGGGGCTTGTTCTCTTGCCTGAGGCATGTGCTGTCTTAGACTTGACCAGGTAATAGGACCACAGCCCTGTCTTCTCTTCTGAATCCCCTTGCTTTGTTCACACAGACAGATCTCCCTGATGCCACTCTCCTTGTAAGAAGTTCTGCAGATAATTTGGGTCTGTCTCAGGATATGCTGGCTACCATAGCAAAAAGGCCCAGGAATATCCAAAGTCTCAAAGACAGTTTATTGCTTATTCATTGAAAAGCCCACAGTGGTGACTTCCTGGTTGGCAAATGGCTCACCCGTTTCTGAAGGTTCCTCCCAGGGATCTGACCTCCATGTCCTCCATTCTCTAGGGCCTCATCATCCCTCTCTGGATTCAGCTGCAAAAAGGGAAGGAGCATGGATCAGGCACAGCCACTTCTTAAATCCTGGACTGGAGAACGGTTCACCTCCCTCATCCACATCCCTTTGTCAGGAAATCTGGGGTCACCTGGCTGCACCTGTCACAAGGAAGGCTGCATTTAGTCTGCTGGGCACTGAGAAGAAGGACGAGGGAGGACATCTGAGGAGCACTTCTCGGCACAGTTGTGAGTGAAGAGGAGTGGGAGGATGTAGCATGGAGGACATTAGGAGAAGGAAGGGACAGAGGAGGGGGGTGGATCGGGAGAGGGAGATGAACCAGGAGAAACTGTGGACTCTGAGAAACAAACTGAGGGTTTTAGAGGGGAGAGTGATTGGGGGATGGGTTGGTTCAGTGATGAGTATTAAGGAGGGCACGTATTGCATGGAGCACTGGGTGTCATATACAAAACAATGAATAATGGAACACTCCATCAAAAACTAATGATGTACTGTATGGTGACTAATGTAACACAATTTAAAAAAAAAAAGAAGAAGAAGAGTAGGAGGATGGAAGGCAGCTGACGGAAGCCTGATGCAGACCAGCTGCTCTCAGCTCTTTTCCTTCAGCCTCCTCCTTTCTTCACAGCCTGCTAGGAGGGAACTCGGAACACCTCTCCATCCATGGGGGAGCACAAAACTCAGAGAGCTGCCCCAGATTACAC
This sequence comes from Mellivora capensis, assembly GCA_004024625.1. Taxonomy (NCBI): domain Eukaryota; kingdom Metazoa; phylum Chordata; class Mammalia; order Carnivora; family Mustelidae; genus Mellivora; species Mellivora capensis. The sequence continues at coordinate 19,372 of PISX010017706.1, read as the reverse complement.
AGCGAGAAGTAGTAGAGTAGGATTTGGGTGTCCTGTTTCTGGCATATGACAGCCTATAGTCTCAGGGCACCTGTCCACTTAGGGAGACAGGACAGTCCACCTGTTCAGCCTCTATCCCTTGTATGACCAAAAGTCTGAATCACCAATTTAACACAAGTCCATTTGGTTACTTTCTGAACCCTGAACTCCCTGAACCCTTCGGGGCCTCCATGAAATGTCCCTGTGAGGCCATGAAGGCGAGTCTGCAAAGGTGAAGCCCATACAGCCTTTTCCCAATTCAGACCCTGGGCAGACAGGGAGCAGCTGCCTGCTTGTCAGATGGCCCTCCCCCTCCAGACTCCTTTCTGTTCCCGGGGACCACCCTGCCCTCGCCAGGCCTTGCCATTGCACCACACTCGGCCCTCACTTTCTTGGGGTCCAGCTCAGGGTCGTTATTGGTGCTCCAGGCCTTCCATCTCTCCTCCCACCACACCATGTCTCCTGCTTCATCCCTGCATTTCCCCCATGTTTCTCCCTCTCTGGCAACTTTACCACTCCCATCTATCACCAGCAGTCATTTCTGATTCTCTTCTCATCTCCTCTGTGAAGCTATGTCCCATTGTTCCCCCCAGAAGGGCCTCCTGCCCCTCGGCCCTGAGTACTCACCTGCTCTCCTCCCATGGCCCCTATCACTTCTCTCGGCTGAGAGTGGGTCAGAACCATCCGTACACTACATGTATGCCCCAGTCCCACCACAATGGTCCACACCACATGTTCATGTGCAGAATCAAATTAATGCGGGTTCCATAGGACCCTGTTTCCAGCTCTAGGACATTTGGGGGAGGACAAGGGGTTAATGGTCAAGGCTGAATTTGAAGGACTGCTGGTGGTTACTGATGGACTGTTCCCTTCTTCTGGCCTCTGACTGCTGCCAGCTCTTCCCATCACCCTCCTTTGGGCACCCGTGGATCCCCACTGCAGTCGGTTGCCCTATGTTTGTCTTGGGGACTGCTCTGGAAGGCTGGAAGGCTTCTGTTTCCCACAGAACATCCAAGCCCATTTCTTAGGGCCACAATCTTGTTTGCCTAGTCATTCATGTTTGTCTCATTATATATGTATTATATAACTCATATGTGATCATGCCTCACACACTCACTCATACATAAGACTGACCATTTCTCCTCTTTCCTCTCTGGCAGAATGCGCCTAGCACAGTGCCTGGGACATGGCAGGGGCTCAATGAAGTGTCTGTTGAATGAGATGATACAAGAGTGAATGAATGAATGAAAGCACTTGCCAAGAATCAATGTATTCTTAACTCAATAAAAAAATTAAAGATTTTATTTATTTATTTGACAGAGAGAGAGATCACAAGTAGGCAGAGAGGCAGGCAGAGAGAGAGGGAGAAGCAGGCTCCCTGCTAAGCAGAGAGCCTGATGCGGGGCTTGATCCCAGGACCCTGGGACCATGACCTGAGCTTAAGGCAGAGGCTTAACCCTCTGAGGCACCCAGGTGCCCCTCTTAACTCAATTTTAATATCTAACTGCAACTCAGCAATTAAGGGTATATTTAATCCATTATTCGCTATACATATAGTGCATTTATTTTCCTGTGCTCAGCTTTGGAAGAAAATATGAGTCTGGCCATTGAGTTGGCGTCTGAATTAAATTACACTACAGCCAGCAGAGTGCCATGTCTGATTGCATCAACCATCAGCTCTGAGGCATGCAGCGATCCCAGTGCTGGTCAGGGAACTGAAGAAAACCCAGGATGCAAGGGATTTTTATGGAAATTGAAGAGTAGAAACAGAGGTAAGAAAGGCCTTGAGAAATCTTGTTATCAGGAAATGAAAATTGCTTTAGATATGGCTTGGTTTTCTTGTTTTATCTCATCAACATTCATGTGTAAGAGTAAGAGGAAGATGCCATTTCTCATAGCCCCCCCCCCGCCCCATACCATCATGCTCATGATGAACATTATTTTTGCAGTCGAAATGTCCCAGGCACAGAGAGGTCAGCCGTTTGATGACAGCCACACATCAGATGAATGCCCCCTGGGACCTGGACTCAAGGACCTCCATCTGGCTCCTTCCCCATGCCCTCACTGCCCTAGAAAGTCAAACATATACTTGCCTTTGGGAAAAGATATCTTGAAGTTTGCTCATTTTTGCTTTAGTTGCAGTGAGTATATTTTTATATTTCTCAAAGATTAAAAGAAGTTTGTTATAGCAATGTCACAAAGCAAATCACCTCCAAGGAGACTTTTCTTCTTAATTTTTAAGCAAAGTATTTTCAAAGTGAAGCTAGAGTCTCCAGTTCCCCTTTTAGGAAACTGAGGCTTCTGATGATGCTGGCGGGTTGGCTTTCATGATGTCCAGCAACGCTGGACTTCTTTTCCTCAATGCTTTGAACCATTTTCTTTTTGAGTTTGTGGTTGAATTCTCAGAGGCAGAGGAAATCCACTCTCTTTGAATAGTAGCCTTCCTGTTTCTGCATTTTCCTTTATAGTAAGAGGAACTGCCTTGTCAGCTGAGAGGGGCTTCCATCTGACCTCTCTGAGTCTGTTTCCTCACTTATAAACAAATGCCGCCACCTACTTACTTCACAAGGGCATTTCGCGAGAGGATTAAGTTCAGTCAGATTCAAATATATAAATCACTTTCTCAAATGATCAATGAAAAGGGAAACAAACTAGTGCATGAAATAAGACCTCTGTTCTCAAAAAAGTACCCCTGAAACAAATAATACATTATATGTTAGTAAAAAAATAAAAATTACAGTGTTAAAACAAGAAAAAAAAGAGCGAGGAAGTTATAGTCATGTCACCAACCATGATGCCGGCGGAGTTAGTAATCGTAATGACAACAGCCCAAGCCTGGTGCCAGCTTCTCCCCTCCCAGGCTGTGCCACACTGGGCCTGTTACCTGCCTCACCTCATCTACCCCTCATGGCGGTTCCTTGGGAGACGATGGGCCCCCCACCTTCATGATGCAGTCAAGGCTCAGAGGTGTTCGAGAACATGCCCCCTAGGACCCCAGCATGTCCTGCCAACTGACGCCTGTAAGTGGAATAGCTCTGTTTCCCTGAAGTTCATAGGCATGGAGACAGGGAGTCCTTGAGCAGAGAGGGGCATTGTCTTCTTAACTCTTTATGCCTCAAACCCAGCAGAGTGCCTGGCACAAACTAGATCTTTGACCTTTTTTTTTTCTTTTTTTAAACCATGAACCATATCATATGTCCAAGCAATATGCATAATGTGGAAGCTGAAGAACCCTCACCCATGGAGCCCCAGCCAGCCTGAGAAGAGGACTGGCACCGTCTCCCTCTGCTGACCACCCCCACCCCCGCCAGGGAATAACCACTACCATGAATTGTGTGATTTCCATGCCCCAGCTTTTCATTATAGTTTTATCCCCAAGGCATCCTTCATTATGGTTCAATTTTTTCCCCTTTGAACCAGATCTAAATGGATCACAATGTGTATCTTCTGTGACTTGCATTTTTTTGCTTACTGCCATGCTGAGATTTGCTCAGTTGATGTTCCCTTGGGGAACATCCCTCCCACAGGGCCCCAGAGTCCCTCCAGGGTTAATGGCCAAGAGTCTGTAGTAAATGCTGTTGAGTAAATGAATGGATGAAGGTCTGCATGTATCCTAGCATGGAGGAAGGAGAGAGAAGTTCTGAGTCTTCAGGCAGCCTGAAGGCAAGGCGTGGTAGGTGTCCACACTTACCTGGACCTCTAGGGGTGTGCCCATCTGTGACATGTCCCTGTGTGGGCTGGGGGTGAGGTCAGAGGATGGTGGGGGACCTGGGTAGGACTGGGCATGCCACACTCAGGGATCAGCATGTCCAAGGGCAGGGACAGGGGAAAGTACAATGAGAGGAGCCTCCTAGGGGCCAAAGTTAGGATTTCAATTCCTTATTTCCACTCTCACACCAGAGGAGGCTCCCAGATGCATGCTGTATGGGGAGGAAAGTCAGGCTCTAAGCACCTCTTAATTCCACTCTCTCCCACATCTCAGAACAGGAGGACTGAGGTACACACCTAAGGATCACTGATGAGCTCTGAGTTACCAGATTGCCAATATTTGTAGGTGGGACCATGGATGCAGCCATTCACAAGGTCTGGAGAGACCATCCTACATGTTTTCTATGTTTGCTTCTTGTGCACAGTGATATCCCCAGCTTTTTGCTCACCCATGACTTTCCTCAGGATATCTGTCCATGGACACAGACTGACAAAAGTTCAGGATGGTTTTGGTTAGTGCCAACAACTGAGGTCCTTTGGAGGACAACCTCTGGGGCTGTGTGTCCCCAGCCTCTGTGGATCTTTTTGTTTCTCCCGTGGGATGGCTTCTGTTTCAGGCCCCATTCCTGCTTGGTGTTTCTGAGGTCTGGGTATGTCCTGGAGAGGACAGGCCACAGGGTGGCTAAACATCAGGTGGGATGGACTTGCCCCTCCAGCTGAGGAGGTGGAATGCCATTCTGCAGGAAGTGTAGAAGGTTTTTAAGTGGAACTATGATATGCCACTTGCATAATCTGTTATCTTGCGAGTGTGCCCGTGAGGGAGAGAATTAGAGGCAGTTTGCTTCTGGGCCCCTGGGAAATATTCACTTTTAAGTCACTTACTGAGCAAAAAAGAATTAACCTCAAACTTGAGAAAAGTTAAGGAGCAAATTGGTGGCTCAGTGAGCTGGCTGCAGGGGTTTGTCAACAGAAAAGCCAGAGGAGGTCAGCCACTAACCCTTTGTTCTCGTTGTTCAAGCTCAATCAACACTTGGAGAGGACAGCGCAAAATTAGCCCCTGGAGGATGTGAGCAGTGCGGGGAAAGATGTGCCCTGCACACTAAGGAGGGGTATCCAGGCATCGGGCAACCTCATCACCTGTTTCTGCAAGCTCATGTATGGGGTAGGGTTGTGGTGACAGGCGGAGTCCACACACCGTGGCAGGAAACTAATCTCACTGTGTTATAGTCCTATCTCGCCCACCTTTCTCCATAATTATAGTAAATGCCCTCTCTCCAATGTGTGCACAAAAGAAAGAGAAATGCCTCTGCACTCGCCCTCATGGTACCCCTTGTTCTCTGAGTTTCTCAGCTGGTCAGGATCACTTTCACATGTCCTGTTTCTGCCAGTGAGCCACTCAGGTTGCAGAAGGGCTGGCTTGGGGAGCCTGAAATGGAAGTCCCTTCCTAGTGATCTTAGAATGAATTCATTTTATTTGTAATCAGTGAAGACCAGAATTCAAACTTTGAGAAACCAGGGCTGAAGACAGGACCCTAAAGTAATGCCAGAGCATGGGGTGCTCCCAACTCATCCTCCAGGATCCTGACTAGAGGATGCTGGCCCCGGGGGCTAACTGTCAGGACTTGGATAACGGAAAGGACCATTGAGAAAGTCCCTGTGATTGATGATCCAGGGACATTTCCTGTGATCTTTCATTACTGAGACCTACAACCTTCATTCTCCAGCTTCCAGATCTTACTCACTTCAAGATGGGCCTCTCATTTTGGTTTGGACAGGCTTAGCACATCACTCACCTGGAGAGGATGGGCTATGCCTAAAATCGCAAATTCAGTTTAACTAAATTCAACAAACATTTAAGGAAAGCCTTCTTTCCACATCATTCCAGACATTACAGCAGAGCTCCATCATCAAGGTATTTAATTGACCCACACTCCACGGATGCAAAGGAAAAGAGAGTTCTGGAGGCAGGGCAGAGGGAGGGACACTCCTTAAATAGTTGTCTCAATCAATGAGCATTTATCCAGAGGCCACAAATGCAATCAAGCCTGAAAAAAAAAATTAATGCATTTAAAGCCAACCCAGGCAAAGAATACAAGTGGTTTTAAGGTTTTCCAGCCACTGATGAGGGGGAGAAAGAGGTTCCTGAGGGGATGGTCAGTGTGTGAGAGGTGATGATTCTTTCAATATTCTGAAGGAAGAATCAAAGAAACAACAGGTGGCCTGACAGAAGACTGACTAAGGGACCCTCAGGAAACCCCATGTACTGTCTCCATGTCAAGGGTAATGGCCACCAGGAAGGGCTGCCACGTTGTAACATTCCTGCACGTGCTGCACTGTTACCCACAGTGAGACACCGAGATGACCCCCTTGATGAATGGGGGCCCCTCCCTGCGGTGAGATGAGGTGGGCCATGCTGTGCACAGGGTGCCAGAGGGTTGCTGTGCAGGGCTATGAACCCCAACTTGTGATACCTGCTAAAATAATGTAAACCTTTTCCATTACACTCTTAGTTTATTGGATCTCTACGTTTTACATTACAAAATGTCCAGGGTAACTTTAACTACATGAGGTTTTCCCTTTATGCTCTTTGAGAAACTATTTCAAGAGGCATCCTGTAACACCCAAATATAACATCTTTGTCATCTACATCATCAGTGATTATTGCCAGAGCCGGCATGCGTCACCCCTGTGGCATGACAACCTGAACTCACCCCTCATTCCGGCCATCCTAGCTCTTCTCCGCAAGCCTCCTGCATCCTTTGCTGATGGTTACAGGAAGAGGGGCACGGACAGTGAGTTATGTCCATGCCTTTGTTAGGAAGGGAAGGACTCCAGCCTGGGGTGGAGGCTCTGAGTGAACCTGAGCTGGCTTCAGGCACATTTGTGTGACACCCCATCACCGATGACACATGCCAGCCATTCATGAGGCTCTAAGCCCCTCGCTATCCCAGGACTTTGTGTGTGTGGTGACACCTGAGCTGGCCTTGAGGCATCTCTCAGGGTCACCCCCTTGGATTCACCATCCCTGACATCCCTGACCACCTCTGCCTGGTCCCCTCCATGCCCATTCTGACACCTGCCTTTGTTTCTTCATGAATTTCCCAAGCTCTGCAGTTACTTTAACAGCTGTTGGTTTATAGGTCCACTGTCTGTCTCCTGCAACCAGTGGTTCTTTCTCTTACTGATCACCATATCCTGTGAGCTAAGATCAGCACCGAGCCCCGAAATAAGTGTTTTGGATGAATGTATGCATCATTAGTCATGCATATCGATCATCTGGGAGTGAGTTCTAGGGGCTGATGTTATATGTTCCAGAGTTCATATCAGGCAGGGGCGCCTGTGTGCTGGGGTTGTGGTCAGAGAAGGCTTTCTGGAGAAGGCGGGCCTTGGCTGGCCCTAAACGATGGGCAGAGTTGTTCATGGGCACTGGATGGGGCAGGAAGATGCTTCAGCTGTCGCAGAAGCTGGTGTGCCTGGACCACCATCAGCCACCTCCCAGCTGCTGTTTACTTCTGGGGGAGGGGGTTATAGGGTGACACTGAGATGTCCTGAGGCCACCTTGAACACTCCAGGGCAGTGGTACCCAGAATGCTGTTCAGGCTGGTGCAAAAACCTTGTCTTTCCAAATCTGAGCTGCAACATGAGAGCTCTACTGGAAGTTTGGGTCTGGAGGGCCCCTATTGGTTGCTAAGGGAGAGCCCCAGCTTGTAAGTGTGGGGTGAGCAGGGTCCAGGACAAAGATGTGGGCTCCTATGCCTGAAGTTGCTTGAGGAGGATGCTGAGGATGCTGTCGGGATGCTGGAGCTGCTGAGGAGGTGTGGGAAACAGAGTCCAAGGCAATCCACCTGCTCACGGCTTCTTTGTTGTGGCACATTCCTCAAGATCCATCCTTCAGGCTCCGTGGCCCCACTGTGGCTGGGGGATCTGGTCTGGCTCATTTTTCATGGAATCAAATTTGCTTTTCTAACTTTTAAGTTGCAAAGCATATTTATTTTCTCTTTGACACACAACTTAGAAGTGAGGGGAGTTTTCCCGGTTCCACCACTGTAATGCAGCTCTGCTCCCAGAAAAACGGAGCTGGGTTTTCGTTCAGAAGGGAATCTCTTTTGCATTGATAAGCACATGAAAATTGAGGAAGTGTAACTGCTAAAGGAACCACAGAATGAAAGACTATATAAAGTGCCATGGCTCTGTCAACTGTGGTTCAGCTAATGTTTATGCTGAACATTAACTACCCCTTCTCTTCGGTTCTGCTAACTGTGGCCTTCTGCAAACACAGGCCCACTGTCTTTTGCACCTAGAGAGACAGAAGCTCACACTATGCTGTGCAGTCTGAGTGCATTTTCCAAATCTGTCCAACCTGTCTCAATCAGAGTGAGTCTGAGAGCTGGACACTGCCAGCAGCTGGGGGCAGGAGCCCAGGGGGAGGAAGGGCACCCCACAGCCGTGAGTCCCAGAGCCATCTCCATGGGGGCCGAGTCTCATCCATCAGAAGAGGGGAGGCTGGCCTGTGTGGGGGCAAAGTGAGGGACATGAAGGCACTTCACAGATGGCCTTGTGGATCGTGGGCCTGATGGTGGGAAGACAGAGGCACCTGTGGTTAGTCTCTAATGGCTCATGAATTCTGGGCCTAGCTTTTCACCTTTTTGGTCTTCAGTTTCCTAAAATCTGTGTTCTTTTTTCCCAGAACTCACCAGCAGAGACCGTTGTTGGCTGGGTCCTCTAGGAAGCAGTTCTAAGTTTGGGGGGTAAAGATGTTTCCTGGAGAGTGAGTGTTTGTGTGTGAATAATGGAGGAGGATGGACCAGGCAGCCATCGTGCACCTGTGGCCAAGTCAAGTGCCCCACAGGGACATGAGTGCTGGGTAGAAACAGCCAGGCTCTGTGCCACTACCTGGCTCAGCCCTTGGCCAGGGATGTCCTGGGAATTGTGTGGCCACCATTAATGCCACAGGCTGCCAGCTGACCCCATTCCTCAGAGAGGACAGTCAGGGTTTCAGCAGCAGAACATCTGCGTCAGACACAGGGCTACATAAGAGCAGCTGGAGGGTTCTCAGCTCCTATCCTTAGGAGCCAAACTGAAAGTTTGACCTGCCAAGGATTTCAGGGCATTTCTCAGGGACAGCCACTTCTAGTAACTGTAGGTGGCTGTCCTTTCCAGTTCTCTTCTCTGCCTCACCTGGGGGTGGCCCTGTGTCCAGGCTTCTCTCATCTGTCTCCTGGTGGGCCCCACCATTTCCCCTGACCCAAGAAATGTGGTTCCTAAGGGGCTCCACACTGAGGGGAGAAGAGCTCCAGACTGGGCTGTCTGAGTTTGCCTGGGAGCCCCAGTCTGAGAGGGCTCAGCTGTGGCTGGATGGAAAGCAGGCCAAGTGAGACCGTGTGGCCCCCAGCCTGGGGAGCTTCGTCACTGTGTCACTAGTCAAGCCTGACTCCTTCAGGTGCACCCTCTGGCAGGTGTACCCTCTGCCTGAAGGATTCCGGGGACCTGGCTCTGTGACACAACCACATCAGGATCCCACACAGGTACAAGCTAGGTTTCCTGTTGTGGGAACAGTGGGGTCGGGGTCCTGAATGTGTGAGCAGCTTGATCCTACCACCCACAGATTGGTTGAGACCTGCAGGCATAGATGGACAACAGAGACGACGTGGCTGGGGCTGAAGTAGGGGTGGAGGGGAGGAGCGGTGAAGAGTTCAGGATGACTATGGGCCATGTCTGTGCCTGAGGGGCGGCAGTCATAGGGATGGAAGATGCCTGGGTTGTGTGCTGTAGGGCTTAACTGTTTCTACTCCCCCCCGCCAAGTCCTTGGGCTGAAGGCCTGGGCCCCAGTACTGCAGAGTGTGACTGAACATGGAGATAAGGACTTCAGAGAGGTTAATAAGATAAAATGAGGTCTTTGGGGTGTGCCTTGATCCAACAGGACTGGTGTCCTTATAATTAGGGGAGATGAGGGGGCGCCTGGGTGGCTCAGTGGGCTAAAGCCTCTGCCTTCGGCTCAGGTAATGATCTCAGGGTCCTGGGATCCAGCCCCGCATTGGGCTTTCTGCTCAGCGAGGAGCCTGCTTCCCCCTCTCTCTGCCTGCCTTTCTGCCTACTTGTGATCTCTCTCTGTCAAATAAATAAATAAATAAATAAATAAATAAATAAATAAATAAATTTTTTTTAAAAAGGTGGGGGAGATGACACAGACACATACAGAAGGAGGAGCATGAGGAGACACAGGGAAGTGGCCGTCTGTAAGGCAAGGAGAGAGGGTACAGGAGAAACAGCCCTGCTGGCTTCTTGATTTTGGACTGGCCTCCAGACCTGTGAGGAATGTGTCTGTTGTTTCTGTCCAGTGCTTTGTCTCTGTGGGCTGAAGACAGCGATGCAGACGTGACTCTTCAGGGAATGCTCTCACTCTCCCAGATGCAGGATTGCAGACTGGCATGCACGTTCTCAGTGATGTCTTGTCCCTCTAGTACATCCACACCTTCTGTGCATCCTTACCTCCCCTCCAGGCCTGGAAAGGGCCCCTGGGAGGTGCCCAGGCTTTCTTCTCTGACTGATGCACAAGCAGAGGTGTCGCCGTCTAGGAGACAGGGCCTCTCGTCTGAACTCTGGCCAGCTATGGACCTACTCTGTCATATAAGCAAGGTCCTGGTCCTCAGACCCTCAGTTTTCTCATCTGTAAAGTGGGAATGAAGAAACTGCGACCACCGGGAAGGGCTGAAGTGAGATTTAAGAGGGAAGGGGGACACGATGATGTCTACTCCCCACTGACCATGTGCTGGCCCTAAGAGCACAGCCTTCCTCCTTCCCCAGGGCCACCACCGTCTTCCAGAGATGTGGGAACATGGGCTTGATTTTCCTAGGCTCGAAATAAAATAAGATTGATTCTGTCCAAGGAAGGGTAAGGGACCAGAAATCTCAGTCCAGGGCAATGGAGAGAGCATGCTGGACTTTCTTGGTCCTAGGACTTCACATCTGACCCTTGATAGTGTTGGAAAACTAAAAAGGCCACCCTCTGTTTCTCCTGAGCACCAGTAGCAAACATATTGGGTTCAATCGTAAGGCATATGTTGGGGCATTAAGATTGTGAAACTTGGATTCAGGTAGAACAGTAGCGTGATTCAGATTCTTGTTATTTGTGTGACCTGGGACAAATTCATTCCCTCTCTAAGCCTTGGTCTTCCTGCCAGGATACGGGGGTCACAGTAGTGTGTAGCACCTAGCCCCTGGCATGGACAGAAATTACAACCCTAGAGCCTGGTGACTGACAGATGTCCTGCTCTCTGTAACTCCCTGTTATCCTCTGTGTCACTGTTCCTTTATCCTTGGACTCTTAACTAAAGAGGACAACCCAAATCAATTTTCAGCCACCAGATTATTATTCTGTAGGTAGGTGGCCTTCTTATTCTGTGGAAATCGAGGCCTTAGCCTTCGGCTGTGCCCAGCATGAACAGATGTGCTGTGATGACCATGCCCTCTTCTAATTTAAGGTCCTTGTTATTTTAAAAAGACCTATTAACTGAGCATGCACAAGACGCCAGATGGAGATTGGTTTGGGTTACTTGAATAGCTAGATCTCTTTGGGGATGATAATGAGGGGAGAGTCATCTGGGACCTCTACACTTCATTCCATCAAGGACAGAAATGAAGGGTGAGGGATACTGGAGTGACCCAATTTCTGTTTCTAAATCAGGCACTCTTGCTTGACAGTGACCATTTCTTTCTTCCAGTTGTACAAGGATCTCTTGAGGGAGTAAAGGAAAGTCCTACGTCGAGGTACTCCATTGGGAGACTGTGCAGCCCTTTACCAGCTCATCTAATCCAGGCTCTCTTCCTATTTACTGGGAATGCATTATGTACTAAGTCAATAGGAAAATGCATATCTAAGAAAATGTGCTGGGACCATATGCAGGGAATGAAGACATTAGTTGATTGAGAAGAATGTTAACTCTTCCCTATCTTGTCCCAGCTATACATCTGGATTAGTTTAATAAAACAGTTTGAATCTAAATATGGATTCTCTGGTGTAGACAGACAACAGAACCAAATCCTTGTTTGCTTTCCAGCTGAGTCATGAGCTGGATTAGGTTACATGAGGTGTCATAGTCAAAAGGCCCCAGAGAATGGACAACTATATGTGGTGTGGCCCTGTGATGTCCTGAGTCCTCCTGCTCTAGAAGATGTATTGACATTTTATCTGTCATCTATCTATTAATCATCTATAAATCAATCAATCAATCAATCATCTATCTACTAGCTACTTACCTACCTACCCACCTTTTAAATTGACCCCAAATGACCCAATTTCAGTGAAAAACCAGGTACCACCTCCCAAAGCCATCGGGATGCAGGGGACACATGCCCTAGAACTTGACCAGCCCCTCCCAGAATGACTTGCTTTCCATCAGTTTCTGCTGGTCAGTCGGACACATGGCCAGGTGGTGAACCGAGACAGGTGAACCTGCCTCATTGGCCTGGGTAGGCACAGCCTTGCGCTCACTGTGTGCTAGAGGAAAGGGCATCTGGGTGACAGAGGGCAGTGACAGCTGTCATCTCGCTCTCCGGAGCCTGGATCTGCCACAGTGACCGCTGCATGGCAGGGCCCAGTGAAGCAGCAGTGAGGACCACGGCACACAAGCCAGAGCAATCACAACGCTGTTTGCCAAGCTCAGTGGGGGCAGAAAAGCTGAGACAGTGTGTCCAACAATGCCTTGTGCCTCTCAGCACTGTCTGGGTTTGGAAAGCCCTGGGAATGTCTCCAGCCTGGTGCTTCTCCCTGGAGGCACCCGCCTTCTCTTCTGTCACCTCAATGATGCTTCCTGAGCCAACCCAACTGCCTTTTCCACCTGGTGGATTTGCACACATCTTTTGAGCCCCCAAGGGCCTGCCCCTGCCCTAAGATGCACTCTCTAGGACAGAGACCTGTGTGGCACTCCATTCCCCGTGGTCACCATGCCCTGCTGTGTGGGGCTGCTGCACTTGCTCTTCTCATTCCCCTGGAGCTTGTTCAGAGGCTGCAGCAGGCCGTGGTCCACCTGTCATTGCTGCAGCAAGGGGAAGCCACTGGCCAGCAGAAGCCTGCTGCACCCTAAGTGCAGGGCCGGCAACTCCCGCCCCTTTCCTCCTCATCCATGAGGAGCTCTGACTCCTTGCTCAGCAAGGGGCTCAGCAAGACCAGCAAGAGCTGGTAAATGGGGCTCAGCAAGACGACAAATTCCTTACTCATTTTACATGCTTTTCTGGTGGGGAGCCAGCCGTCTGCAGGCCCCGAGCATCTGTGGTTTTGGCGTCCACTGTTGCTTTGCTAGGTTGAACAGAATCTTTGGATGAGAACCTTGGGGGGAGTGAGGCCACCACCCCTTGGGCGGTGCAGCTCATCCTGAAGACCAGGGAAGGGCTTTCGAGAGGTCATAGCAGTGGGGACATCACAAAGACATCAGAAATGTCTTTCCACTTAGGACTCTATCTGAGGCTCCCACCCTCAAAGGTAGGTGAGAACGTGGCCTCTAGATAAGAGATGTTACAGCTGTACTTTCTGAGAGGGTGGCCCCAGCTCAGGGCATGAATTCTAACACTTTATTGCCAAATTGGGTCACCAGATGTCAGCACCTATGACAACAAATACAGGTGAGCTTTGAGGTGCATAAAATTGTCCTCATAAGGGCTATTGCTCAAGCCAGTTCACTAGGGGCCTCTAAGAAACACTATAAAACTTCAAAGGCAAGGCCCTGACAGTCAGGCCGTGGGCTCTGAAAGGCAGCGCTGGCCGTGACTCAGCTGCTGTAACATTTGGCATCGTTTCCTAGAGTGATAGCAGCTGTTGGCAAATGGTCAGGCTGGTGCGTTGTAAACCCAGGGGCTGCTCTGAATGAGAGTTCCTCTAACATCTGGAGAGGTACATGGTGACTGGCTGGGTGTTAGGAATGCACTGTCCCAGCTTTTGGAGAGACCAGTCCTGTTTCCTAGCTCTAGCTGTGAGGCCTGACTGTGACATTTTGGGCAGCCGCTGAGGGCTCAGTGATGGATGGATGCAGCCTCTCTCACTGTGTCCTCCATGGGAGTCACTGTAGTTCCCTGGGGAAAGCTGAACTCTCGGCTCAGGCAGGGACACCAGGTGAAGCAGGGGACACCTGATGAATCCAGGGGTACCTAGTGAAGCAGGGGCAGAGAGGAGCTTGAGGGGGACATTTCTAAGGATGAGGGAAGGAGATATATAGAGGAAGAGAACCCACCCTAACCATGTGTTGCCAAAGTGACCTTTTCCAGAGAAGTCACCCCAACCGCCCTCCTCATTCCCACTACCCTCCGGCAAAGATACACTGTGAAACACAAACCAAAGTTGCTTTTATGTTCCCAAGAGTCTTGACCCACAAACAATGTGATCTGTGCCCAGATTTTTCTTACTTTGTAGAGGCATGGTCAAGGCCGCATGGTTTTTAAGAGAAAACTGAGTGGGCTTAGGATGTGATGGTTGGGGTTGCATCTTGACTTTGCTGTTTCCCTAGCATGTGATTCTTGGGGGAAATTACATATAAAATGCTTGTAGTCAGATCTTGCAAGATTGAAATGAGTGGCTGTGGAATGGGGAGCTTCATATGTGGTCAGGGGTGAGGCAGCAGGTTCTACCTGTTGTGTGAGCAGGGTGGCACCAGGCTGGGGAATCTCATCCTTGCTCTACAGCTGCCACGTGCTGGCTGAGCTACCCTCTCTGAACCTCAGTTCTGTTGAACCTGAACTAAACCCCTGCCAGGGTTCTTGGGACAACGTGAGCTGATGTGGGTCTAATGCCCAGTGAAGGGCCTGCAGAGGTCAGTGTCCCATCTGTGGTGGCTGCACCAACTAGAGAAATTTGAGTCTAGAAATGCCCTCAACACACGAAGATTGCTGTGCTAAGCATCGGTCAGTAATAGCTCCGCTAAGGATGGCATTCAACCACTTTCTCTGACACCAAGGCCAAGCCAGTTGTAGGAATGGGCCACATGGGGTCCACCTGTCTTGTAAGCTGCAAGGGCACACATGCTTCTTTAAGTTGTCCTCTGACTGGTTTGGCCTTGACCCTAACACCCTAAAACCCATAGGCCCACCTGCACCATACGGTCTTGTGCTGGTTCTTTAGAAAGACGGGGCAGAACTTGAGAAAGTACAGGGAGGCCCAAGTCCCTTTAGCATGAAGCCTTTCCATGTGGAAAGACAGGGGGCTGTGAGAAGATGGGAAGGTGGTCTAGCAGGAGACAGAGCATGTGTGCACCAAGGGGCTGGGATACAGCAGCCATGACGATGGTGGTGGAGACGGTAGGGAGGACATAAGGGGTGGATTCTACTTCTTAACCAAATCCAAAGATATGGAACTTTAGGCACCTCTTGAGCTTAAAATGGACCAAATTAGGACAAATACAAATAGGCCATTTTACACAAGTTTGTTGTGATGAATACACCCTGAGATATTGGGCTGAGAAGATGGGAGGACACAAGTCGTGGGATGGGTTATCCAGAAGACTGAGAGCAACCACAGACACCCTATCACCAGCACACCAACCTGAGCCAGGCCCTCTGTGCCCATGAAGTCGCCAGTAGTCCTCAGAAGTGGACATTTGTTATCCTTTCCTAGAGATGAGGCTCAGAGATGTGTACCCATATGGATGACGCAGCTGGCTGGACCCCAATCCATGCACTCCATCACCAAGTTACTCTGACTCTTACAGGGAGCTTTGGGCTTCCTCCATATATTCTTCTTTGGGTTAGGGCCTTAGATTATATTTCTGGAGCATCCACTAGGGAGAAATGCTAGATGGAGTTTGGATTTAGCCCAGAAAGGCAGTGCTAAACACTTTTAGAATATTAAGCATTTAAGGTCAAGGGCAAGGGGGCAAGGGGGTTAAGGTCAAGGTGAGGGAGATGAAACTCTTTTTTCTAGGACAGTGGCTCCTGACTTGTGCTGTATATAGGAATGACCAGGCAGTGGCCCTGGTCAGAGACATCAGGATTTCTGGAGCTGGGATCCAGGTAGCAGGGAGTGTTTAAGTGCCATGGATGGAACCACTGTCCTAGAGAGATGGCCTCTGTGTCCCCTAATATTATTATTAGGATAAGGATATTAACTTAAGCAGCCAGGGGTGTTGTGACCCTTGTCTTAGGAGACCCTCCTACTCTTCCACCAGCTGAGTTCCAGCTTGCTCTGTGGTTATTTAAGACAAGTGAAAAGTAGAAATGAAACCCAAGACTGGAAATTCATCAGGAAAAAAAAAAAAGTCTTAAGCAAGAAAGCTAAAAGATAATTTTTTTTGTTAAATAATGAACACTCGTAAAACAGCAGTGAAATGGTATTAAAATGTCTGATTACTTATTTCTCAGCATTCGTCTGATAACTTAAGCAGCATGAAGCAGTAGTTGCACTTAAAAAAATGACAAGAAAATAGCTATTCATTTAGTCGACAGGGAAGGTTCATTTCTTTTTAAAGATCACTGGTGTCACTGCTTATCACCAGGGTGAGTGTCAACACAGGCATCTTTATGCTGAGACGGTGTCCACAGCTCCTTTGCCTACAGTTCCCGGAGCAAACCTTGGTCCTTCCAGGAAGGGTCTTTGGAGGGTCTGTGGCCTGGCCCCCACCCTAGATCAACGAGTCCCCAAGACTGAATATTGCTGTGTGGTGGCTGCTGAGTTTGGACACATTCCAAAAGAGGCTGGATGTTCCTAGGCTGGGGCAGCATGGAGGGAGTGTTCAGTGGGCCTGGGGACAGACCCCATGCTATTCTGGCTTTGCATTCTCAGGGCTGGACCCATCTGAAGTCCAGTGAGAGCTGGGAGTCCAGCCGGAAGTTTTGGTTCTCTTCCTGCCAGCCCCATTCTCTTCCTGCAAGGGAGGTTCGTGGATGGGGGAGTGCCGGTGGAGTGAAGCAGGCCACAGACAGAAGTGGCGTGTCTCCTGCTCTCTGCCTATTGCACCATATTCCATAAAAAATAAACACATTTGTACTGTTTGTGTATTGCTAATGCTATGGCATTCCAGGCACTGGCAGGCTGCAGAGAGAACTACACTGTCATGAATCCACCAGAATCCATCCAAGACAGCCCTGTGGGTCAGGATCTCTGGAGCTTCCCTTTGGAAAGGTCAGCAGTGCCCATCTGCCTCGTGCTCTACACAGTGCTGTGAAAATGAAATTCAAGGGTAAAAACAAAAGAAATCCATGGGTAGAAAAACCCCAGGGCTTTATGGAGCCGTTCGGCAATAACTTAGAGTGCACAGCATCACACAGGTGTGTCTACCTGCGTGTCCACCCCTTGCCAGCCCTGTCTTCTTTGCATCTGCATATGACTGGCCCCGGTTCTTCCCCTGTGCGCCTGGATGAAGCTCATAGGTGGTTGTTCTTGGAGAGGTAGGCGATGAGGGCCACAGCCACGCCCACGTAGATGCCAGTTCCGATTGTGATGGACAGCACAGCCAGGAATAGGGCCCGTCGGGAGCTGGTGCTGGCCTGGTGAAAGTCCCCCTTGGCCACGGCTTTGTTTGTCTGTTGGAGAGAAAGAAGGGAGGAGAAAAGGAAATCAGCATGAGCAAGCTGGAACAAACGATGTGAGTGTAGTGCTCACCTCTGGCCCTTTCCAACCTTGAACTTAGTGACAGCAGACAGGGAGAACTCATTAAGAGGTAACTAGGCACACTCCAGCATGATGGAGGCATTCCATAACTGGTAAGGAAGAAATGGGGGAGCTATTGCTCCCCCAGACTGCAAGGCAGTCAAAGCTTTAAAAAAAAGGAAAGAAAAGAGCCCCCAGGAATGCCCATGGCTGGCAGCACTCCACCACAAGTGTGGGGCCTGGGGCCTTCGGTACCAGGATGTGAGGGAGAGAAGAGATATGACACCCCCAGCACCCTCATTTCTATAGAAGGCTGACCTTACTTTCGTTTGAATAACACCGAATTTTTAAAAATATGTTCGTGTTTACCTGATTTAATCTTTACAAACTAGTAGGGGGCTGGGGAAAGAAATGGTAGTTCTCATTTCCCAGAGAGGAAACTATGGCATAAGATCATTAAATTGATTGCAGGATACTTAACAGTTCAGTCTTCCCCTGGTGGCCACAAAATCATGCATTTCTGACTATTATCCTTCCTTACCATAGCTGGTGTTGGTAGAACTCATCCATCAATAAAATATTTGATATAAGACAATACCCATATTTCTGTTCACTCAGTTGCCTAGCAAGGTGTGGCTTTGATGATATTCACATTTCTTGGGGTCACGGGTGGATGGGAACATGGAGATTTTGGATATTGTATCTGGTTGGGTATTTTATAGCAGACTCTACGTACCCATCCTCAATTCCTTCCTTTGCTGTCCCCCTCTACACGTGAGACTAGAAGGATGACATGAGTGTGGGGACCATCATGTGCTTCAGCTGGAACTACCCTCAGGGACCAGCTGAGGAAAATGGTGAATTTGGCTGATGGGGGTGGAGGCTACCATGGCACCATGACCCTTGGGAGGGGCAAGTAATGCTGAGGAGAGCTAACCCCAATCTGGCTGGGGATTCTTTGTGGTCAGGGTACAGGCAGAGCCTACTCCCCAAGTAGATGGCCTAGCTCATTCTCTGGCCCATCTCCAGAAAGCCAGATTTTCACTGGCTCCCATCTCTGTGTGTCATCAGTGGTGTTTCTGCATTGTGTAGGCCAGTAGGGGAGTCGGTATGTTATTTACTCAAACTAAAATATGCTGCTGCATCTGCCATGGGCCACAAAGGGTGAGACTCAGAGGTAACTTGTGAAATGAATTGCCACGGGGACAAGATGGCGGGGAACTAGGAGGAGGCACTCTTTCAACCTGTCCCCTAAAGTGAGCTGATTACCTACCAAGGAACTCCGATCAGCCATGAAATCAGCCTGAGATCAGAATTCTACATGTCAGGATCTCTACAGGGGCAGAAGACGCCAGTGGGCAGTCTTTTTTGTTTGTCTGTATTTGTTTGTATACTTCACAAAACTTACCTTGGGGCCCATTTGGGCTGAGCCTTCTCTTTTATCCTTCTGTCTTTTTCCTGTCTCTCTCTTTTTCTCTCTAACTCTCTCTCTTTTTTTTTCTGCTTTCTCTCTTTCTTTTTTTCTTTTATTTGGGTGGAGACTCTTGATTGCTCAGAAGCATTCCAGGGTGCACCTTCTCTGCACCAAGGTCGATACATCCAGATACAACCATTCAGCCATCTCTCACCAAAATGACTAGGAGGAGGAATGCCCAGCAGAAGAAAAATTCAGAGGATGGGCCCTCTGCAACAGAGCTAATGGCTACCGACATAGACATTATGTCGGAAAGGGAATTCAGGCTAACAATTATCCAGGCAATAGCTAGGTTGGAGAAAGCCATGGACAACCAAATGGAATTGATTAGGGCAGAACTGAATGCCACTAGGGATGATGTTCACAATATTAGGGCAGAACTGAAAGCCACCAGGGATGATATTCACAAGGCTCTCAATGAGTTCCAATCTAATCTAAATTCTCTAAAAGCTAGGGTAACTGAGACAGAAGATAGAATTAGTGATCTGGAGGACAAAGAGATAGAGAGAAAGGATCAGGAGGAAGCCTGGAACAAACAGCTTAGAAGCCACGAAAACAGAATCAGGGAAATAAATGATGCCATGAAATGTTCCAACGTCAG
>PISX010017705.1:0-42626 GCA_004024625.1 Mellivora capensis | reverse complement strand
GAAGAAAAGAAACAAGATGGGATTGGGAGGGAGACAAACCATAAGTGACTCTTAATCTCACAAAACAAACTGAGGGTTGCTGGGGGGAGGGGGTCGGGAAAGGGGGGTGGGGTAATGGACATTGGGGAGGGTATGTGCTATGGTTAGTGCTGTGAAGTGTGTAAACCTGGCGATTCACAGACATGACCCCTGGGGATAAAAATATGTTTATAAAACAAACAAACAAACACTAATTCAAAGAGAAAAAAAAATAACGGCTAGGGACGCCTGGGTGGCTCAGTGGGTTAAAGCCTCTGCCTTTGGCTAACGTCATGATCCCAGGGTCCTAGAATTGAGCCCCGAGTTGGGCTCTCTGCTCAGCGGGGGGCCTGCTCCCCCCCCCACCTACTTGTGATCTCTGTCAAATAAATAAACAAAATCTTTTAAAAATAATGGCTATTAAAAAAAAAAAGTCTGCCATAGAACACATAACACAGAAGTGACAGAGCCAGGACTCAAGTCCAGCCTGGACTTGGCCAGGAAGCCTCCTCCCTGTCTACTGGAAAACCTGGCTTCCCAGGAAAAAGCACAGTCCATTGTCTGCCGTAAAGGGGGTGGGCTCAAAATTCTGTTGTGCAAAAACAACGCCCACCTCCCCTGAAATATTTTCAGTTACCTCTTTCAGGATAATTATAAATCATATGTCTATACTGACCAGGAAGCAGAACATGATGCTTATTTTCACAGCATTTTTCTTAAGTACCTACAATGCACAGCAGTGTTGGCCACAAGCGCTCAGATGGAGTTCTCACCCGGCTCCTGGGCCCTGGTCCGCGTCACATCTTCATTACAGCTGAGCGAGAGACAGGTCCTTTTATTCCCTAACCAGCACCACTGGTCTTTTTTTTGAAACAAGCAACTAAGTCTTAAATCAATGTAAGGAATGAGAAACAACAATGTCAGAACTAGTGCTGTAAGGCAGCACCTCCCAGGGCTGACAAGGGACGGCTGGCCAGACAAAGGGAAGGCAGGCCATCCATGTGTTGCACAAACACAACCCTCCTCCAGAATACAGCTCCCCTGGCCCCCGGAAGGCGACTTGTTCGGAGCACCACAGAAATGGCATTTGGTGCTGGAAACCTGGGGAGAAGGGTGCTGCAGGACTCTTGCACATGCTGCCCCAGCAAGTGCTCCAGAATGCTGTGTTACCTGTGGGAAGCCTAAGGACCAATGAGGACCTGAATCCCTGGCATCACAGGTCCTCAAACACGAGGAAGGGCAGCCCACACTGGCAGCAAGGTGTCCACCGAGCTGGGATAAAAAGGCAGGCCCTGAGGGAAACAGGGAAATGCAGATCAGCAGCCTGGGTAGAAGCTAGAAGGCAGGACACCTGGGATCTAACTCTAGCTCTCACTTCCCCACTCCTGGCCCACTTTTTGTTCTGGAAGATGATGGGGGAGAGTACGGTCAATCAAATCCTCTTCTAAGAATCTGAGTTTGAGAAAGACAGCTCAGTGTAAAGGTAAAATGAAAGGAGATGTGCTCTTGATTCCAAATAATTTATAGTATTTAGTAGCCAAAATTAAGTACCACATAAAATCCCGTTATCCCATCTTTCATACCTAACCATATGAGATGGAGGCCAGTGTATGTACGAAAAGGAACATTACTTTTAGACAAATTCAACACAATATAAACATATTATTGGTGCAGAGAGGGGACTTTGGACATAACCAGTATTTGCAGACCTTACAATTTACTTGCTAGGTTTTTAAAGGCGTTGCCTTAACAATAAACAGATGTCAATAATTCAGACCATCAGATATTCTGACTCGATGTTAAACAAAATTCTATTGACTGAAAGTGTTTTTTGTTTTTTTTTTAAAGTAAGCTCCATGTCCAGCTTTGAGCCCAGTATGGGTCTTGAATTTATGACCCTGAGATCAAGACCTAAGCTGAGGTCCAGAGTCAGACATTCAACCAACTAAGGCACCCAGGGGCCCACTGAAAAATAAATTTTTAAAAAAATATTTTTATCCATTTATTTGAGAGAGAGAGTGAGAACATGAGCTGGGTGAGAGGCAGAGGGAGAGGCGGGCTCCCCGCTGAGCAGAGAGCCTGATGCAGGACTCGATCCCAGGACTAAGGGATCATGACTTGAACTGAAGGCAGACACCCAACTGACTGAGTCACTCAGGTGCCCTGAAACATAAAGTTTTAAGAGCTGAAACAATCTGGATAACTGATTCTCAATACTTTTTTCTTTGGTATAAAGCTGCTCAACTGAACACCAAAGTCGCCATAAACAAAAACCAAGATCTCTATGCTTCTTCTTTTTTTAAAAAAGATTTTATTTATTTTTTTGAGAGAGAGAGAGGGAGGAAGGGAGGGAGAGAGAGTGCACACACAAGCTGCAGGGAGGGGCTGAGGGAAACCAGATTCTCCACTGAGTAGGGAGCCCAACATGGGACTTGATCCCAGGACCCTAGGATTCCTGACCTGAGCTGAAGGCAGACGCTTGACCAACTGAGTCCCCCAGATGCTCCTCTATGCTTCTTTAGTGTGAAGTGAATGAAAGAACTGTAGAAACATGTTTTTGCCTATCTTCAAACAACAATGGAGGATAAACCAAACCAGACAGCAGCTGTCATGGGCCGGAAGGCACTGGGAATTCAGCCCTGGAGACCTTTCTTCCAGTGTGCATAGTTTCCTTGGGTTGACCTGGGAACCTCATGGACGTTTTACATGATTAGAAAGCAGCATGAAATCAGTGTCCTAGAAGAGCAAGCCCCCAAACTGAATCCAAATGAAACAAATGACCCTCATTGTACATTAAGACAGTGGCTAAACTACAACAGGAATTAATCCAAGTGACTTTCAAATTCAGTAACCTCACTGCCCATCACTAGTGAAATACAACCTCAGGATTAAAGAGACTACAAGTAAAAACCACACTGTGGCAAATTCTACATGAAAAATGATCTAATTTCTTCAATAAATGGCACTTAAAAAAAAAAAAGAAAAATGGGGGAGTGGATAGAAACTGATAAAAGATGTTATCTGCCAAATGCTACCCGTGAACCTTATTTGAATCCTGATTCAAGTATCTGTGGAATAATCAGGGAAATCTGAGCACTTCCTGGATATTAGGTAATTTAATAAATACTGCTTATCTCCTTTATGTTTTAATGGTATAGTATATATATGAAGGGGGAAAGTCCCTCTCTTAGAGACACATACTAAACTATTTATAGATAAAGTGGAATCATGCCTAGGATTTACTTTAAAATAATCCACTGAGATAGGAATCACTGAAGGGGATAATAGCTCCTACCCCCAAAAAAACCACAATTGCCCATATATTGATTACTGGAGCTGGTTTTGATATATGCACTTTTGTGAATGTGTGGAATTTTCCACGAGTTTAAAAAAAAAAAGAGAGAAAAAAAGAAAAAACAAGAGATCTAGCAACAATTTTCAGGGTACGTAAGGATCCACAAACCCTCGGTATAGTCTACAGGTGGGAGGAAGAATGTGTGTGTACACTGTGAAATGCTGGCCCAGCCCCTTATTTTCCATGAGAAATCTCAGCCCAAGAACAGAGCGGCTTGCTGAAAGCCACAGATCCAAACCATGGACAAAGGACTAGCACCCAGTGTCCAAATTCTTTAAGATTAAAAACGAAAAACAACTTGACTTTAAAAACTGTACATCTCTGCATCAAAAGTTCACTCCACCCTCTGTCACCTCTATTTTGTCAGTTACCGTATTTTTCTGTTCTAAAATTCCCACTGGTTCCTTTTGAATGTTGGCTTTTTTGCTTACTTTCTATCTTTCCATTTGTTTCAAGAGTACCCTTACTTCTCAGGACATTTTAATAACAGTTGGTTTAAAGTGTGTTTTAGTTTTTACTGCAGCTTAAATAAAGGCCTCTTACCATCTCAGTCTCCATGGGTCAGAAGTCTGGGTCAGTGTACGCCAGCAGAGCACTCTACCTAGGGTCTCATAAGGCCTGCACAAAGGGACAGCTGCTGTGGGGTCTTATGTGGATGCTCTGGAGAATGCATTTCTGGGCCTGTTCAGCGGCCCGGGTAGAGGACTGAGACCCCCATCCCTGCTGGCATCAGCTGCTGTAACATCCCATATTCCTAGAAGTACCATCAGGGAGTGAAGGTCATGGGAGCCAAAATTCTGCTAACCTCAAGTCTCTATCAGGGAACAGCAACACCTGTATCGACTTGGTTTTCACTTTTGTCTTCTGAGGGGGTTTTTGTCTAGTTCTGTGTATGCTGGGTAATTCTGGATTGGATCGTGGACATCTTAATACTTGTGTTATGAGCTGATGAGTCTTGTTTAAACCCCATGGAGAATGCTGGTGTTTCTGCTTTAGCAGACATGAGCCTGCCTGGGATCCAGACACGGGCTGTAGACTCAGCATCAGCTTCACGTTCAGAGGCTGTGTCCTCCCCGAGCACCATCGCTCAGTGGCCAGCTTGGCTCCAAGGCTGTGGCCCACCCCTCAGTTGAGTTCCCAAAGTCCCTGGCAAGCTAGCTTGTTCAGGGTCAGACCCACATGTGCATGGCTCAGTGGTGAGGCCCTAAGTTTCAAAAGCAACCTCAGGGGTCACTTTGCTGAGCTTTTCCCTCTCCCCAGTCTCCCTGGAGTGCCCTCTTCACAGTCCTCCAGCCAGAAACCTGGTGCTTCAGTTACCTAGTCCACTGTGCACCTTCTGTGCCTGCGCCCTTGCCTGGGACCAAAGAACAGGAGGAGGAGCGACAGAAAAAAAGCAATGGGGGTTTCCTCTCAACTCGCTCAGAGTTCAAGTATCTGCAGGTTCTAGGTGTCACAGCCTGACCGGAGGGCAGGGGAGAGGGGAGGAAAACAGCAGCCTTCTCCCATTCTCTCCTGCAGCTCAAAGTAGAAGGCTTTCCCTACAGCACTCTCTGTTTGCACCAGGGGCCCAACTGTGGCTTTCAGATACCCTCAGACTAGGCTAGGGAATCCTGGAGGAAGAACAGGAAACTCCTTGCTGGTGCAGTGGCCTCTGTTCCCAATCCTCTTGTCACTATTTACCTGTCAGAGTCTTCAAATACTGGTTCCATGCAGCTTTCCGGCCTTTAGAGCCAGGGTCGGGGCGGGGAGACAGCCTAGAGTGTATTTATTCCATCTTCCAGGAACCAGAACTTGACATCCATGCATTTTAAAACATGTTTATAGTGGTTATCTTTGGGAGAGGGAAGGTTGATTTTTTTTTTTCCAATGTTCTGTATTTTTCACATTGGCTCCAGTGATGAGTATATGTTACTCATATCAGAAATCAGAAGGCTTTTCTGCAGATTACCGCATAAATACTACCTACTTTAGAAGTCTTAACTGGTCGGGGTTATCTATGGTAGTCACTGCTCCCCTTCCAGGAGAAAGCTGCAATAACTACTGTCTTTCCTCTAGGAGTTATGCTTGTTCCTTCTACAACAGTTCAGCAAAATAAAAATATTTTTAAGCATTCTCTGGAATCAATTTCTTGTTTAGGTATTGAGACTTGTTCCCCCAACATTCACCTTATTAACTACTACCAAAGCACCTGGAACTTTAATTATGAAGGAGACAAGAGTTAATAAAGCCTAGTAAAATTTAAACAATTTGTCAAATTCCATAGTGTTGCTTCTTTCTTCCCACACTCCCGCTAGGCACCGGGAGATGCACTGAGCACCCTCACCTGTCTTATGCCTCTACTACTGTATTATCTGGCATCAAGCCAAGGGCCAGAACTGCCCCTGCAAAGCCTTTTGACTCTAAAGCTATTCCGCTTCCAGCTTCTGGGCCCCCCACATGCACCAGCTTCTTCCCCAGCCCCAGGAAAGGCCCTAACAAAGTGTGCCTATGGTTGTGGTCTTTTGTAGGACTGACAGAATACATTCTAACTGCAATCAACTAAGGCTGCTGCCTCTTTCTACTACAATGTCATTCCCTCTACATCAGGCAGCTCAGGAGGGGCTGTCGGCATTCTGGGGATGCAGCTAAGGGCACAATGAGTTGGAGACACATTTAGTTTGGGTTTAGTGGGACGTACTTATGTTTTCGATTACTTCTTGTGTACACTTATCCCCAGCCATCTCAGTGCAGGTAGAGCTTCTAGGGACACTGATGTGACCCACTATGCCTGCCCACCAGAGGCATGTGAAACAAAGGTACAGGGCTGGGGTTCTGTGACAACCTGTACAGATCCAAAGGTGCCCAGCAGTGGAGGTGTGTGGGCTATAGGAAAGAAATAAGGTTTGGAATATGGCGAGCCAGATGCTCATCTGTAGGAAAATGATCATCAGGCATGTTAAAACTGTAACCAGAGAGATTAGTACCCAATAAACAAAACTGGGGTTGTCAGAAAAATAACTGTTAATGCTGTAGTATAATTATAAATGTATCACCATTTTCCTTTCACTTTTTAAAATGGAATTGTATAAAACAGAATTTATCAGAATTCCTGCTTTTCTGAGACACAAACCTGTAGCTGTATTAGAAATAGCAAACATATTATCTACAGGTGTAATCATGTTTTATGCATCCTAACTATCAAAAATTTGTGGTCAACTATGCTAGAGGGATCACTGAACTCTTCCTATTCTCTGTCATGTGAAGAGGTGATCTCAAAGGACACAGGAGGCTACTTTTATGCTATTTATTGTTCTTATTATTAGCTTTTTCAAATGTATAACTTTTTCTCGTTCTAAATAAATACTCACTTTCCAGCTAATTATTATAACATTGTATTCTTTAAAAGAAAAAAATTATTTTTTTGAGAAAGGAAGTTCACAAGAGAGAGTAAATGGGTGGGGGAGAAGGAGAGAGTCCCAAGCTAACCCTAACCGTGCTCAGAGCCCAACTCAGGGGATTGATCTCATGACCCTGAAATCACAAACTGAGCTGAATGCCCAATAGACAGCGTTACCCAGGCGCCTCCATTTAAAGAGACTACCCGCCCCCCAAACTCTATAAGCTTCAGGACCTATAAAAGTTGGCGTCTGCCCTTGTCCCAAGTGAAATTTGATTAATTCATTCAAACATTTATTGAGGACCGACTCAGTACCAAAAAAGTCTAAGTATGTAAGAACATGGAAGTTTAGGGGCGCCTGGGTGGCTCAG
The DNA here is from genome assembly GCA_004024625.1 of Mellivora capensis. NCBI lineage: Eukaryota > Metazoa > Chordata > Mammalia > Carnivora > Mustelidae > Mellivora > Mellivora capensis. The sequence goes on along the minus strand of PISX010017705.1, from coordinate 35,506 downwards.
TGGGTTAAGCCACTGCCTTCGGCTCAGGTCATGATCCCAGGGTCCTCGGATCCAGCCCCACATCGGGCTCTCTGCTCAGCAGGGAGCCTGCTTTCCCCCCTCTCTGCCTGCCTCTCTGCCTACTTGTGATCTGTCTGTTAAATAAATAAATTCTTAAAAAAAAAAAAAAGAACATGGAAGTTTATGGGCGAAAACACCCCTTATCACAGTGGGAGAAGACAGAATAAGTGTGTTAAATGGTGGTGGGCACCATTGAGAAAGGAAATCTAGGCTGGTAGACAGGAATTTGGTGGGTGGCAAGAGAGGGAGAAGGCCTCCACAAGAGGGCATCTGTGTCAGGCCTAAAGGCTGTCCTGGCGCATACTGCAAGAGCCACACAGTCCCAAGGGATGGCCACTGCTAGAAGGCCACACCACACCCTTGCCAATATCATCTCATTTAATCCTCATGACCCCATCACACAACTCAAGGACTCTGCCTCAGAAAGGTTAGTGACTTAATGACGGGTACTCAGCTCTGCAGGGGGCCTCAACCCGACCCTGACTCCACGGCGAGCTAGTGTGCTATCTCCTCTCGGTGTATTCTAGTGTCATGGGATTGCTCTGTCTCCTACCCCCCACCACACACAAACTGGTGTTTTAATTTATAGTCATTCTGAAAAGTAAAAATAAAAAGGCACTATAGCATAGGATGTTCCCTTCTGTCCTGCTGCTGGGAGAGTCATCACCACACTCTATATTAAAGTACCTTCTGATTTTTGCTTTTCAAAATGACTATAAATTGAAACACCAGTTTGTGGGGGGGAACCCTAAAATAAAACTACTTATATAACTAACATCCCTTCTCATCCTTGTCCACGTCTTCACAGATTTTACAATAGTATAACCGCTGTGTACTCTGGTTTCGCCTTTTTGGTTAAGGCATGTTTTTGAACAGATTTCCATAGATCAAATGTTTCAAATTTTGTCTAGAGGGAAGGACAGGAACAGGATTGCCAGAGCATGTTTACTGGTTGTGGAGTACTCTATCATGACTCTACTGACAGGAACTGCATATTAGAGTTTGTTTTCAAAACTGGGATTCCAAAATGAAAATCTTTACCATATACTGCTAGTTGCTCCCCAGAAAGAGCAGACCAATTTACAGAATCACTACCAGTGTAACAATCCCCGGAAACCCACCAAACACTGGGCTTTATTATATTAAGTTTTGTGTAACTCTCAGTTTTTTGACTCCCTGTTGCCAAGGTAAAACCTGGAGTAGAAAAATACACCACAATCCCCTGATGCCCTGGACACTCAGAACACGACCCAAGTGACCTCACCTGGACACTCAACTTTATAGTGGGCTTTCCTGCATGCTCACCACCACTGCTGCATGTACGACGGTCACTCACCACCCACTGAGTGAAAGGGGCAGGTGGTAAGCTGATAAGAAAGTGGGTAAAGGAAAAACAGGAACAAAACTGAAAAGCAGCAGAAAGAGAACTGTTTCTGTCTGACTACTGAGGAGGTACTGAGGTGACCAGAAGCCTGGCTTCTGGTCACCTCAGTAGGCATTACGCTTCTACTTTTTTTTTTTTTTTTTTTTTTTTTTTTTAATGAATGAGGCAATTTATTAACCCAGCATTTGTTCTAATGTTTCTTGTTGGCAGCTGCCACCTGTCCGGCGATTCTGTCCAGTACGCTTCTACTCTTATCAAACTTCACTTTGTCAATCAGGTCATATCTTTCCCCCAAAGCAGTGTAACCCTGCCTGAATCCTGCCCACTTGGCTCTACAGTGTGCTCAGGTTGTTCTTCCACCTGATGATGCAGTGGCTAATGTTCATTAAGCACCTGTGTGCTAGTCACCCACAAACAGCTCATCTATAGACACTGAGTCCTCACAACCACCATATGAGGTAGCTAAATTTTAACCCCACTTTATCAGTATGGGAACAAAGGCAAATGACGAGATCACATACACTTCCTTTTTTGGGAAATGAATTAGTACAGAAGGACCCTGGAAGTCTACTCTGAAAGGCAGGCCCCTGCATATAAGCGCTCCAGTAAACTGGTAGTTGGGGAAACAGCATGTCAGCATCTAGTCTGGACAGCTCAGAGCCAACGGGGCAGTGAGAGTCTGCAGCAAGGCAGACACAGAAGCAGCACTGCCAGGGTGTGACCCCAAACCGGTCCCTCCACTTCCTCTGCTTTCACACAGGGCAGTGCGATCTGGCCAGGTCTCCTTCCCAGACTGGGAGAGAACCAAATAAAATCACCAGCATGAAGCTCCTCACGACCCCTAACACAGAATTCTCCCTTTAGCTGTATAGGGACTCACACACGTCCCACAAACAGCAGATGCACAAGATCAGTCATATTTGGTCCACAAACAAAGGTTACTCCATGCCTTCCTACCTCAAATGTCTTGTCCCATTTCTCTGGCAGAGAGAAAATCTGTGCTATCTGTCCTCACACAGTCTGCAGGAAACCAACACTCTTAACCCAACGCCACCCGATGGCTATCAAACTATACACAGCAGTCCAGGCAAGACTACCTCATGGAAACAAAACAGACAAAACAAAACAGGAGAAAGAAAAACCACCGTTTAAAGATTTAGCCCTGGGTTTTAAATCTTTCCATCGTCTCCTTACACTATGTACTGACATTATTTCCCTCCACACAAGATTGAATTTCTGTTTTTCCCAGCCACTACTGACTAGCACCTGAGAGGCCACTGGAGGCTGTGGCCACCAGCCTAAATGGAAAAAGTGCTTGTGGGATGCACTGGGCCATATTCTGGTCTCAATTTAACTTCGAATACTTCCCCAATGCCTTAGGAATGTTTCTAGACCTTAGTGGACTAAAAACATTAACACCTCATCCCCACCTTTAAGATACAATTGACGTAAAGGCCAAGAAGGGTGTGGTCTCAACCAGTCTGAGCTTCCACCTGTGGCTCTAAGTGGGCCTCCACGCGGGACGCTCCCCAGGGCGACACTCCAGGGCCTCTATGCAGGACCCTTCCGGACCCTCCCACGGGGCTCCACGCCAGACGCCCCCTCCCCCTGCCGCCGACCCACCCCTGACTCCACCCCCTCAGGGCTCCTCGAGGGACGCCCCCCGGGGCCTACCCCCCCAACCCAGCTTCCACGCAGGACGGCCCCCGGACCGACCTCGCCCCCTCGGACCTCCACACGGGACGCCCTCCGGGCCGACAGCCCCCCGGCTTCCACTCGGGACGCCCCCCAGCTTCCACCCGAGACGCCCCCCCCGGGCCGACCCCACCGCGACCCCTCCCCGGGCCTCCACGCGAGACCCTGTCCGGCCCGCCCTTGGGCCTCCATGCTGCCGCCGCCGGCGGGCTCCGCATTCACGGGCCCCGCCAGCCGACTGGAAGGCCTCCGGAGCCCGGACGCAGACTCCGCGGGTGGACCACTGTCCTGAGGCGCTCGGCCGCCGCGGGCCTCAGTGCCAGTCGGGCCTCGGCCCGCCGCCCCCGCGCTCCCGCCCTCCCACCCGCGGCCCAGCGTGCTCCCTGGGCCCTGCGTCCTCACCCGCCGACCCGGCCCGCGCCGTCGCCTGCAGCGGCCTTCGGCTTGCGCTAGTTCCTCCCGCTCACGACCGCCGCGCCCGACTGCCCGCGGGCCGCCTCTGCGCCGCAAGCCCCGCCCCGCGCCGCGTGCCCCGCCTGGGCCCGCCTCCACCCCCGCGGACGCGCCACCGATTGGCCTGCGAGCCTCTGGGGCGGGGCCTCTAGGGCCCGAGACCCTGCGGCGCGGCACAGAATTATGATTGGTGAATGGACTGGAAGAAGGCGGGGCGAGAGGGGACTGGCGGAGTTGTATGCCAATCAGCAGAGACTCGCCTCGTGGGGCGGTGCTCGGCTCCGGAGGTTGGCTTCAGCGTTGAGCGGAGTTTCGGCCCGAGGGCGGGGGTTTGGCTCGCCGGGCGGGGGGCGATTCCCGGCGCGGCCCCTCTCCTCCCGGCCCCCGCCAGCCGGCCACCCCGCCGGCCACCCGAGTCTACCCTTATTCCACTCCTGGGGCCTCCTGGACTGTGGCCTAAGGCCACTGACGGCCCAGCGAGGCTATGGTGCAGTGGAGACTGGCCGCGTAGGGGAGGCCTGTGGTCCTCTCAGCCTTGTGGTCCCTTTAGCCTCACGACCCCCACCCAGGAATGGAAATGTGACACTAACTCCTGGGCCTCCCATGCCCGCGGCCACCAGGAGCACACACCCCTTCTTCTAAGGGTTCAGTGAACTCCTATGCATCCTTCAAGATCCTGCCCAACTGGCCCGCAGGGGCGGGTCCTGCCCCGCGCTGCCCTTGAGGGGATATAGGATGGACCTGGGCTCATCCTTGAGTGGACCCCTCTTAGGAGTTTCACCTCCTGGGCTTGGCCAGACTCATCACATTTCCTAAAAGAAGAGGCTCAAAAAGCTGGCCCTTCCCACAGGGTAGCCTCAGGGTCTGAGGCTCAGCAGGGAGCCAGCCTGGCAGGCACAGTGGTTGAAGGGCTCAGCCTTGCACAGAGGCCCCTCCACCTCCTGTCCCCATGACCCCCATCACTCCTTGAGGCCTTTCCTCTTAACTGGTCCCCAGCCCCGTGAGAGTCCAGTGAACTTTCTTCACTGCCCACAGGGCTGCACACACATCTAGGGTAGACTGACCTCCCCTGTGCCCGACAAAGGTGTGCAGGGCCAGTGGGGGCAGGAGAGGGCCTGGTAAGGGGGGGTAGGGGACTCCCCGGAGGATGCAGGGCCTCTGCTGGCACCCAACAGGAGAGTACAAGGTGTGAGACCAGAGAGAAGGTGCTTCAGGAAGCACTGGTGGGTCCTCGGGTGCTCAGTGGTGTGTGGGCTAGCCCAAGGGCCAGCCATCCAGCCACCCAGATCAGACTTGGTAGTCCTGGTGTAAACAGTGTCCTCTAGTAAGCTGTAGAGCTCTCCATAGCCATCTTTTCTTAGAAATATTTAAAGTAGGGGAGCCTGGGTGGCTTAGTTGTTAAGGGTTTGCCTTTGGCTCAGCTCGTGATCCCAGGGTTCTGGGATTGAGGCCCACATTGGGTTCCCTGCTCTGCTGGGAGTCTGCTTTCCCATCTCCCACTCCCTGCTTGTGTTCCCTCTCTCGCTGTATCTCCCTCTGTCAAATAAATAAATAAAATCTTAAAAAGATATATTTAGAATAGAATTTCCTACATCTATTCCAGTCATTTATATTTCTAGGTATTTAATAGTTACTGCTACCGTGACTGAGATCCCTTTTCTCGCTCCATTTTCTAATTTGTGAGTAGACATCACTGAATTCTTATTAATGCTAACTTTTAGCACACATTCTCTCACTTTTTAAAAAAGATTTTATTTTTATTATTTATTTGACAGACAGAGATCTCAAGTAGGGGGAGAGGCAGGCAGAGAGAGAGAGAGAGAGAGAGGAGGAAGCAGGCTCCCCGCTGAGCAGAGAGCCCGACGCAGGGCTCGATCCCAGGACCCCGGGACCATGACCTGAGCCGAAGGCAGAGGCTTTAACCCACTGAGCCACCCAGGCGCCCCCACATTCTCTCACTTTAAGTAGATGGTCAGATCACCTGTTACTAATTTCTCCCTAGTCTTTATGGCTCTTTCTTCTGGGCTGGGATCATCAATACAAAGTTGGGTACTGAGGTTATGGGTGTCAATAATTCCTCCTGATCTTATGCATAGACATTCTGCAGGGCTTTGACCCTTTCTGAGCAGACTTCGCACCTTCATAAAGAACCAGTAATAACTCCTCACTTAATAGCCAAACAATAGTGCTTTATTGATTATTGATAAAAGGTTAATTTCAATGGATACAAAATTGCTGTGTGAAATAAGTTTTCAAAATACATTTCTATAGGTAAAGATTACCCCTTAGTAAAACAATTATCTCTAAGTGAAAGTATGTATTTAGATTTGGGCAGCAAAACAGAGGGGGGCCAGAGACGTGAGAGGATATAGGTCTGCCCATCCAAATAGCCCTTATCATGTGACTAACGGCTGGCCCCTAGCAGTTATCGCAAACTTGGGGGTGAGGGGCTGCAGCCACCACGCACAACTGTGCCCCCAGCACCACCTTTTAAATGGCTTTCCTAGTGTACTTAATGCCAACGTAACCAAGATAGCTGGCCTCACACGGAGGTGCTCTAAAGTCATCAAACACTTTACGTTTCCTCTTGATGGACCTTTGTATGACTATGCCTAAACCTAAGGCTTTTTATGCAACAATGAGAAGACAAAATTCTTGAGAACACCCGATTACTGTCTGTAGCCTGCCTCTGTGATTAACCCGTTTGGACCACGTCACTTTATTTTGGCCCAAGCAAAAACTCTTCCCATCTTCAGGTGAAGCATTTTCTGCATCTCTGCCCCTCCTGTTAGAGCTAAATGAAAACACGGAGCCAACACTTGCTCCCTCCAGGTGTCCTTTCACCTGTCACTTTCTGGGGACCAGTTTCCCAGTGTCAGTAGAAATGTTGAAAGAATCAAGCCCTGGAGCCCCTCAGTGCCCCTTGGAGGAAAGGGAGGGGCCAAGGCCACAGAGCACAGAAAACCGATTGGACTGGTGGCACTGATCAGCCCCACGCCACGGCACAGATTTGAAATGTCTTTCAGTCTCACCCGACACAATGAAGGATATGATGGTGGCTGAAAACGTACAACAGTCTGCACATATAAAAATGATCGCTCCTATCTGCCTTTCAGAAAACTATTAAAAATTTTAGAGAGCCAGTTAAAAGAAAGTCAAATCAGGAAAACCTGGTTGGCATTCAGGCATTATGGGGTCACAAGCCTCAGGGCCCAGGACAGGTCTGGGTTCAGAGGGCTACCCTCCAAAGGACCCTGATTCTCACTGCTGAGGCAGATCTTACAAACCTATAGTTACAGAAAGCACATGAAAGTGCCATAGAAAAATATAAAAAAAGGCTGGTTTCTAAATATATCATTTATTAATTTTCCTTAAAAAAGTTACTTTTCATGTTAGTTGAGTAAAAATCATTTATTGGCTCTGTATGGGTAAGAATCGCTGCTGTAATATGAAAACTGGAGCTCACGGACACTCCATGTAGCGGAGTATTACCAGTATCAGTGGGGAACACTATAAAACGTGGCTTGTGGTGTTCTCTGCAGAGCAGCTTAAAAAATGACCTAGCATCAGAAGCCAAAGACTTCTTAAAATTTGCCCCTGATTACCTGTTTTTAAAAGGGCTATTTAAGTATACACATACCGTATTAGATAATAATTCTGTTTTACTTGGTAAAAAAGCTAATGTGCAGATGAATTAACAGTATTGAATTATAGCAGCAAAACTGGTTTTAGGTATTGTGCTCGAAGCAAAGTGAAGCAAGGGAGAAGTGCCATCCTGGTGACCTGGCAGGTGAGTGCCCTGCAGACGCCAGCTCATCTTTCCACATCACTGGGTCCACATTGCTAAGCACCCAGGCACAGGCAGGCTACATCCGAATGTTCTAGAAATGAAATCAAGGGTGCTCCTTAAACAACTAGTCAGGCCAGCCAAATCAAAGAAATTCAATGTTAATTATATATACTGACTGATCCTGGAAATCAGTTCCAACATTAGTGGTTAGTCAAGGTGGAAGAAAAATGAAAATGCAAGGTTCACCTCACAAAATATAAAGTATAACATAGCAACGGAATACAAATGTTAAAAGTACTTCATACAAAACAACACATCAAAAGTTTAAAAAAAAATGAAATTCTCAGGCACAGGTACTGTAAAATGTGGATGGGCACCCTTCCAATGATCTCTTGGAAACACGCGGCTGTAGAACTCATGTGGAATGTTTTCTGTATCTTGCAAAGCGTTTCCTGGAAAACACAACACAACATGTTTAAACGCAAGTGGTGCGACGCTCACTGCTATGACCATTAACAGCATCATCTTCTGTGTAACAAAGGGCCCAAACTGAGCAGAAGTTGACTCCTATGACCAGAGTTAACTAAATCAAAACATCTCCTGGGAACCAGGACCACCACCAAACTGCAGTGTGTGCAAAATATAAATCAGTTGTATAAACCTAAAGTTGATTCCTCATGACTTCATAAAGTTTTAACATTTAGAGAGGCAGCAAGATCAGAGAAGATGAGCAAACATCTGACACCTCGCCTGCCTCAAGGGAGCCCCACTGCTCAGAAGTCCCATTTCTTTCTAACTCACCAGGCTTCCCCCATCAGGCACCAAACCTGCTCATGCAGACTCAGCCTCACGGGGTCGGCAGTGCTGACATCCCACCAGTTATAGGTGTACAGGCAAATTAACTTAAAACCTTGGCACACCACAGTGTCCTCATCGGTGCTATGTGGACTCAGCACACAATGTTGGAACTGTTCTAAGGTGTCAACACGATGCTGAACATAAACAACCAACTCTGGCCCAGGAGGAGGGGTTACATGGACATTCCCATTCCAGTAACTGGTTACACTCAACACATGCATCTGTGTGCTTCGTATGTATTTGAGGCCTTTCCCCATAAGTCCCAAGGGCAGGGTGCTGTTTTGGCGGCCAGCGCTCCCACACACCCCTGCAGCTCCTCCCTCTATCACCTGCACGTCTGCCGTGGGGGACTCCTGATGGATATCCCAGGGTCAGGGCTCCCTGCCTTCTGTCTCATCAATCCTGCCCCATGTTGGCGAAGCCTTAGTTCACTCAAGTCCCCACATCCCCTCCTCTTACCACACACATCGTCCTGCCTCTACAGTCAGGCCCCCACCTGTAGTGGACTCTGAAGCTGCACCCCTAGCTTCCCATCCCCAGACTGAGTGGCCAGTACCCACTCAGTCTGCCTAGCCCCAAGCATCTCTCTTCTAGGGAGCCGTGTGCCTCAACTCCATCCACACATAGCTGCTTTCTCCTCTGGCCTGTATTTGACTTCACCTCTCTGTCCTTCCTCTGCAAGGTAAGGACAGCAGTCACCTAGAGAGCTCTGATTGCCCACCTGTCCAAAGGACAGAGGGGAAGAGACACTTATTTTTTCCTGGTCCAGGGTCCCTGGTGTCTGCAGATTCCCTTCAAACAGGGAGGCCAGCGCACACCGGGCCAGGCATCTGCCATGACTCACAGACTGCCGTGGGGTAGAGAACTGCGGTGACAGCAGAAGTCAGCAGTCCCCCTCGAGGTCCCTGGCCCACCTGACCTAATCTGCCGCTTTACACCATCTTTACCTTTGGTCTGCATAATCTGCTTTAAACACCTTCAAAACTCTGTTTTCAGCTGTAATAAGTTTCTAACTGCATGACTAATAAAGGTTATTTTAATATTTACTTTGTTAACATCTTTACTAGACAAGCAGAGCTGAGGAGGAGCTTCCACGTTTTAGAAGCTGCCTTGTCTCCTTGAATGCCAGCGAGAGTCAAACCCAACAGCTTCAAAATGCAAGACACTAGTGAGACAAAAAAGAGGGAGGTGCGCGTCGTCTGGAAGCATGGTCTGCCTCCCTCCAACTCCCACGTTACCTCACACGTGGTGCCCATGGGCCCCGCTGTCGCCGTCCCCACCCTGCATCTGCAGCTGCATTTGCGCCTGCATCCTGGCGATCATCTCCTGCATGCGGCGGAGCTACGGGACAGGACATGGGGACTCGTTACTGGTTCCCAAGGCCCGTCCTCCCTGGATATCCTCTAGGGGCACTGTGAGATTCCTAAGATTTCAACTTCCAGGCTTTCCCAAAACATGACAAAGAGCACACAAAGGACTCTTATAAATCAGTAAAAGAACAAATGATAAAATTCAATTCAAGTAAGAAACAGAAAACAGCAGCAAACTGAAGAATTAAGAAAGACAGGATAACAAAAGATGCTTTTTAACCTAAAAGGTGGGAAAGGGGCTGCCACTCCCAGATGGGGAGTGGGCCTGGGACTCGTCTTAAGGGGCAGCAAGGCGCCCACTGCTCACTGGGTGGATGGCTCTTCTCCACTACCTTCACCACTGTTCATGACTATGGTTTCCACTGGCTTAGAAAGGCCTCCAGGCATGTGGTCATAAAATATTTACCTGAATTTTCTTAAGTAGCTTTGCAGTCATGTTTTTAACATTTAAGTACTTTAATCCATATTGAATTAATTTGTCCAAAGAAGTGAGTCTTATTTCTGTTTCCAAAGGCTGGCCCATTAGAGGGTTTCCTGGATATGTGTGGATTCCACAGACCCCAATGCCACCTCTCGCAGACACTTTTCCATACTTCAGACCCATTTCTGGATGTGAATTCCATCAGCCTGTCATGCCCAAGCCACACATTGGATTTCTATGAGCGGTGGAGCTAACCCTCCCTCATCAGTGTGCATTCACAGGGCCTCCTGTGCTTCCCATTCCCCGTCTCCAGACCAAGTGTTGGAACTACTTCAGCAAGCTCTCCCCCAGAAGAACTTCACAAACCAAACCACTCTGCAAGAATGGCATTCAGTTTAGAGAACTGTGATCTTTGCAATGGGCGATTTAAAATCATAACATGCAATTTAAAGTCATGTGTCCATTTAAATTCTGAAAATTGTTTCTAGGAGAATTTTCTAGTTTCTTCTCCATATCAATCCTGCATAGTTCTCAAATTTTTGTTAATGAGTGGCAGTCTCTTTCTTTGTATTTTCCAACTTTTCTAAATCTATTATCTATGTATAGAAAAACTACTGAATTTTGAGTACTTTACTAAATTACTAAATTCACTAAGCCTTAGGGACTAAAGTCACTAAATCTGCACTATTCCCAAGTTTTTCCTTCTAAATGGCTACTGAAAATCAAATGATAACACGTGTAAAGCAATATCTATATTATATAAATATACATACAATAAAATAGATTACATGTAATATATTCCTTCTTAAAAAAGGAAGAAAAACTGTAATGATCTGTGGATGTACACCAACAATATCCTTCTCTCCTTACCTCTGCTTCCTTCTCCAGCAGGATCTGGTCTTTATTCATGTCCTCGTTTTCCACTTTCCTAAGAGTTGAAAGAAATTACAATTACAATATTGTAACAAACTTAATTGGTTCTTTCTGATGACAAATACCCATAGTAAAATTTCACTTTACATTTCTGAGAAAAGTATTTAAAATTACCTGTTTATCACTTTTCTGACTAACATGAGTGAATAAGAAAGAAAGATGAGAAAAAACACCGCACAAGATGGTAAATTTGAGAAACTTCTCTAACTCCAAGCAGGGGTGGGACACTCTGGTCTTCCCTTACTTGAAGAGTGGAAGCTGCCATCAGGAGGATGGACAGGTCTTAATGGACACAGACTGTGACAAAGACACTTGAACAAGAAGCAGGGCCTTAGCATTCAGGTCGAGGAGACCAGCAGGGGAAGTCCACTGAGCAGGCCCTGAATGGTGAGGACACAGCTCTTCAAGAGTGCACACTTGCCTTCCGCATCGGCCTCTAAAACCTTACTTAGTACCTGGCCCCCAGATAAGGTTAAGCAAACCTTAACATACACCCTATATATATACACAAATCCACCAGATTTCAAAAATGTGAATATTTTAATAAATTACAACACAGCCACCCCCTGGATCTGCGATTACCGTGGCCCGTGCCCGGCCGTGGATTGGACACACATGACCCTCCTGAAGGGCAGTCAGAAGGTCAGCAGTAGCCCAGCGATGCATCCCAGCACCGTATCCCAGCGCCTCCGTCCCTCACCTGTCCCCTCCCCACATGCGCATCACCACAGGAAAAGGGGTGAGTACAGGGCAAGAAGAGGTTTTGAGAGACAGACCACATTCCTATAACCCTGATGGTAGGCTATGGCTATAATGGTTTCATTTTATTGTGGTTGTTAATCCCTCACGTGTGCCCAATTTAGAGATTAAACTTTATCATAGACATGTATGTACAGGAAATAGGGTGTGCGTATAAATTCTGGCACCCTCCTCAGTTCTAGGCACCCACTAGGGTCTTGGACGGATTCCTGTGGATCAGGAGTGTGGGAGCAACACTGTACAGAAAATTCTTATTATAAACGATACAGATCACTTGATACGTAAGCTGAGACAGGATGTGATCAGGCATAAATCAGGTCACAAAACACAGATCTTGAATAAAACCTATTACAGTGGTGAAAGAGAAAAGATGAGGGCACTGTGTGCATTTCTGAGGAGTGGAGCTGCCTTCTTTTTCCTGTTAAAGATTTTATGTATTTATTTGAGAGAGAGTGTGAGAGAGAACATGAAGGGGGGAGAAGGTCAGAGAGAGGCAGACTCCCCATGGAGCTGGGAGTCCGATGCGGGACTCGATCCCGAGACTCCAGGATCATGACCTGAGCCGAAGGCAGTTGGTTAACCAACTGAGCCACCCAGGCGCCCTGGAGCTGCCTTTCTTAATGGCAGGTAAGTCTGCCCTCATTTACAGACAGGGTGATGTTCTTGAGACCAATCTCTGGCCTTTCCAGCTAAACCTGCTCTTTGCATGCCGATGGCTAATGTTACCTTTGACAGGCTACAGAAAGCAAGGTAAGATGACATTAGCAACAAATGCCTGGTAATAGCTTCGGAGTAGGAGACCAAATTGTGCTGCTTAGAGTCCAGGAAAGCCCAGCAGGACAGGGTGAATCTGTGACACAGTATGGAGAGAAGGGGACAGCATGAGGTGGGGGAAACAACCTGCCGCCTCTCTTGAGCCTCTCAGAGCGGAAGTTTTCATAGTGAAGGTCCTGGGTCACCTCCTGGAGATCCTGCATGTGGGTGCTGGAAGAGAGAAGGGCACGGCAACGCTGGCTGTGTGTGGGAGCTGTCGGCAGGGAGAAGCCCCACTAGCCGAAACCCCACATTACTTGCTGAATCGTACACAAAGTTGCTGGAGTGTGGCATACGGGGCTGAAGCTATGCAGCTTTCTCTCCTCCCTCCCCCCGAAACAGGTGGAAGCACAGCCCATAGCGCTGGGAGAGGAGACCCTTCCAAGTGGCCTCTCCTACAGGTGCTGCCAAGCTCTGCATGAGCCCATCACCAGTGCCCAGGTAAGATTTTAGCAGATCATTCTAGGTAAACAATGTCTGAAACAGAACATGCTTTTCTGAACGAACTTAGGGAAAACATGCAATTCATAAAATCGAATTCTCCAGCTTAAAGACTTCATTAATTTAAGCTATGGAAAAGACCATACAATGAAGCACTAATATTTTGAATAAACCAGAAACAGGACTTTAAATCTTCTAATCATCTCAGAAAACATTCGTCATTTTCTTGGCTCAGCTTTTTCAAATACATAAGCAGCCAAGAATGAGTAAAGGTAACATATTCCGTCTTTTCAGAACGTGAGGAAAGGGATGGAGAGCAGGCAGAGGGCCGGCGTGCTCTCACTCGCTCTAAGAAACACACAACACACAGGAAGGCTCCATCTGGAGCCTGCACGACAACAGTGTGACCACAAGAACCCGTCCCGAGCTTCCTATGCGGTGACTGATTGTTGATAAAGCTTGGTGGTTTTAATCAATTTTCAGTTACTCAAAATTTACCTAGATCACCCACTCTCTGATGGAGTAAAGGGATCTTCGATTTCAGCAATACTCTTTGTATGCCTCTTGATTCAAGAGTAGCACCAACTACTGTCACTTTTAGATGAACACTTTTTAGAGGAAAATATCTGCTTTTGTAGTTAGGTCTGTTGCAGGTGCTAAGAACAAATGGAAGAACCTCAGGGCTACCCGGGGCGGACCTGAAATGGTCATGTGTGGCGGCCAAGGGTGGAGAGTCCGCTGTGCACCAGCCTGAATATCTGCCCCCAGAGCAGGAGGCGTCCCATGTTCGGCGTGGCTATGCCACAGCGCACGTCTACTTTCAGTGTCAAGAGAGCTGGGAGACTAGGGAAGAGGCTGTGCTAAGCACTTGGCCTCGAGAGGGACAGGTGGGTTTTACAGTGTGAGTCCCAGAGAGCTCCCAGGGAGGGCCTTCCACAACAGACTGCAGCGGCCCCTACACTCCCAGCAGTCAAAAAGCTTCACTCTCTGTGCTTGACACTGCCCATGGGGATGCCCGGGGATGCCCAGGGACGCACAGGGGACACACAGGGATGCATAGGGAAGCACGGGGGATGCCCGGGGTTCTTACATGAGCATCGTCCGCAGCTTCAGAAAGTCGTTGTGCTCCGGGTTCTCCACCTCCACAACGCCCCACGGGTAGAGGCGGCCTCTGACCTTCTTGCCCTTGGCTTCAATCAACTGATTGGATCCAACCACAGAGAACGGGATACTGGCCTAGAAAGAGACACACCAGGTAGAGAGGCTCCACACAGGGAACCCCAGCTTCCACTGTGAACACAAGAACACAGGCATGGGCTGAGCACACTGCTGCTTATTACATGCTTCCTTGGCAAACTAAAATATTTTACTCAGAAATGACAGGTATTTTCCACATGGGAAAAATTATATGGAACAAATTAAACCCATAATAACATTTCTAAACCTTAGGTGACAGCTATGTCAAAATATATTTAAAGTAAAAATACTACTATAACTGAATCTACCAGACAATCTGTGAAAGGCCAGCCTTCCACGAGGTGGCCCTCTATCAACTAACTCCTTCCACCACAGCACTGATGACAGGAACAGGACTGACTCGTGTTAGGCAACTGGAGAGCACTCTTACCTTGAGAAGTCTAGTCTGCTCTTTAAAGTCCTCATCTTCATCTGATTCTGCATCAGGTAAGTGATAGATTTTGATGTTATGTTCTTCAATTTCATCCAGAATCTGAAAGGATGACAAACCAGGAGCAATTTTAAAACCACATGACATTTCAATCAAATCTAACTATTAAAAACATATCAGAATTATCCAACTGTCAATACAGAATTAAACCGATTACTGGTTTTCAAATAATTTTATACATTGCTGGAGCATTATTTATGCTGGCCTTTTGGGCAGTCCTCTGTCCAGAGTAAACAATAATAATGCACCAGCTTCAGCATATGAAGCAGCAGACGAACACCAATGCCAGCACAGCAGCGACAAGGAGATCACACACCACAGCCAACCTCAGGAACCACACATGCCCTGGGAGCAGCACAGCCCGAGGCCGCAGGCACCAAGAGACCTACAAGCTTCGCCGGAGGAGGCCAACAGAGGAGGAAGAGGCACATAGCAGAATAATCTTGTTTAAGGCTCCAAGGAGAGAACACAGTAAGATACCCGGGATGGCTGGACAGTAAGCCTCTAAGCTGGGTAAGCCAGAGGGACAACCCAATACCAGGCTGGGCTCTGAGTTTTATTCAACAGGCAACAACTGGCAGCAGAAGAACCACACCCTTCAAACAACCAGGCCGCAGAGTGGCCTAGAGGGGACGAAATGCCCTCTGTGCCAGGCACTCCAGCAGGTAAAAGCAGGCTAGAGCTCCCCTTACCCTCCTGCAGGGTCCTGGGCCACAAGGGACAAGCACATACGCCAAGTTGGGAGAAATATCCCTACTTTAGACCCTAATCTGGCAATGGATCTTCTTAATGGGAACTCTCAGGCCTTTCTGATCAAAGACCTCGAACCTGACACACTGTCTGCACAAAGTCAGGATTCATGAAGAGGTCTTTCTCCCTCCTCCCAAAGTCCTTCCAGCATCCCCATTCTTAGCGGAGGCAGAGGAATGATTTCCCCTGTGGGAGAAGGTAGGCAGTAAGTGTAAACCTGCTGCATTTCTTCCCCTTTCCTGCCCATTACCCATCTCTGCTGGCCCATCTGCTCTATGTCGGCCCCATCAAGACAAGGTGTACACTTGAGGATGAGAATCCAGTGGAGAAATACGTAATAAAAAGGCTATTTTGAATTGGAAAAGAGGAAAAAGGAAGTGATGAATCAACAACAATCACACATTTCTCTGTCTGGGTGACTGTACCAGAGATGAACTCAGGCACAGAGCCAGGAAAGCTGGGAGACAAGCTCAGGAATGGGGGAAGAAGAGACTCTTGTTTACACACATGAAAAAGAAGATTCTCAGAAGGGAAAAAAGCAGAAGCTACAGGAGATGATATGATGAAAACAATATTAAACCATGCCGACATTCAGGGATTAGGAAGACAGGTAATGAAACAGGCAGAAAGACAAGTGTTGAGCTTCTGAAAGCACAGCCCACTCCGCGGCTGAGGCCCAAGTGGAGGGCCCAGGATAAGCCCTAGATAGGACAACCGCTGCTGGCTGATGGGGAGCCAGAGTTTGAGATAAAGGAGAGGGTAGGAAACAATACTGGGAAGTGTAAGACCAAAGCAGGTCTGCCAGAAGTTTTTCTAGATCAGGGACTGGGGAGGTACCAGGAGGTACAGGGGAGAAACCAGATCAAGAGGAGGGATTAGGAAGACCCAAGATGAAAGCGATAAAGGCAAAATGGGATTTCACTTAATCTTGGACTTTGAAATCAAGCCCTAGAGTTCTGGACATAGGATCAGAGATGGGAGGACACAACATTCTAACTCTGTCCCTGCTCCCCTACCTCTCTGAAATCCAGTGTAACATTCTTTATTAGAAAAGGTGGAGTTCCCCTAAGTGGGAGCTACTCAAATACATATGGTCCAGCATAAACGTGCCAAAGCTTTCAGGGGCTCTCCCAAAGCCTGGATATTTCCTAAAGGACTGGCAGGCACTCAGACAACAGAGGAAAAGGCTGACAAACATGCATGCATACAAATGAACAACTGTGCCATGACAGAAGACAGCAAGAAAATTGTCAAAACAGAAAAATCTAAACTAGGTCTGAAAACAGTGTGTTTTACTGCTTCACTTTTGTTGACCCGTAAGTCAATTAAAAAAAAAAAGGCAATGAAAACAAAGCACAGGCTCTAAAACCTCAGAGAGCATACTAACAGGGATCAAGCAGCAGGACACAAACACACATCAGCAACTGGGAAACACAAATGGAAACCAGATACCACTTCCTGTTTCTCAGATGGGAGACATTTTAGAAAAACTGGTGACATATCTAGGATGGTTCCAGGTGTGCCAGAGGGCAGAGTGCTCACACTGCTTTGGGCATGTAAGGTGTTACAAACTTGTTTTGAGAGAAATTCAAACTTTATTTTTTTCTTTTAAAGACTTTTTTTAGGGTTGCTGGGTGGCTCAGTCCTGGGATCAAGTCCAGTGTTGGGCTCCCTTTCTCACTGTCTCTCTATCAAATAAATAAAGTCTTTAAAAAAGTCGTTATATATTTGAAAGCGAGACAGAGAGCACACTAGCCAGGGTTGGGGGAGAAGCCAAGGGAGCAGGAGACTCCCTGCTGAGCAGGGAGCCTGATGCAGGACTTGATCCCAGGACCCTCGATTAGGGTCCTGGCAAAGGCAGACGCTTAATGACTGAGTCACCCAGGCATCCTAGGGAAATTAAAACTTTAAATGTCCATCTTTCAATATTTAAAATGCCCATCCATATCCTCTAAGAACTTGACTTAAACAATTCTGAGAAGGCAGACATGTACCTACTCTGTGCCAGGTACTGTTCTAGACTCTTGGAATATACAAGGGAGCTAAGCAAAGATCCCTGATGCCAGGAATTGAGGGGTGATGGTGGAAGGACCAAGAAACACACTGAAGAAATATTTTTGTGTGTGCTGGGAATGCTCTTATTTGAGATAGAGAGAGAGAGAGTGTGTGTGTATGTTGCTCTGAGCTGTGAAGCATGCGGGGGAGTGTTTTCTATGTGTGCTGGAATTCTTAGAAAGTCAAGTGACAGTATAATGTGTACGCTATGGTCCCATTCTATAAAAACAAAAACATAAATAGATTATGCTTTGAAAGGGTATATAGGTAACTGTTAACAACCACTGCTTTTATGGATAATTAAAGGGGAGCCTGGGTGGCTTAGTCTGTTAAGCGACAGACTCTTGGTTTCGGCTCAAGTCATGATCTCAGGGTTGTGGGATCGAGTTAGGCTCTGTGTTGGGCTCCATGCTGGGTGTGGGGCCTGCTTGCCATTCTCTGTCTCCCTCCGTCCCCACCCATACCCCTGCTTACACTCTCTCTCTCAAAAAAATAAAAGAACTTTTATTTGTAGAATTCAGCATATGAGCTTGGACTTTCTTAATGAGCATACAAATAGAAAACAGGCAAATAGTTAAAAAATATATACCAAAGAATCCAAGAAGAGGCTTTTAGGATAACAGAGAAAAAGGCACTAGAGACGAACAACCAGCACACGGCTGCTGGGAGACCAGGGGCACTTGGGCTGGTGAATGGACAAGTGCAAGGCAACCTCTTAATGGCCAAAACAGAGGCCCTTTAAACAGTCACAATAACAGATTACAGTTAAAACATATTCCTAAACGGACGGTTTGTAGTAAAACGTTTAGATCAACAAACAACTTCACAGAGACAATCGTACTTCCACACCCACATCACTCACCTAGCGCATGGTGTCCCTTCTACTCACTGAGGGCATTTCATGTAAGGGGAATTACAGAGAATAAGAACTTGACAACAGTGAGAATATTAAAAATCTACAGGTGTTAGGTGTTCCTTAAAAACCATCAGACTCCCCGCCTGCTCCCCCATATCTCCGACACACATCCACTCTTCCCCAGGCTCTTGGCCCTCAGCTACCCTCAGTGTGAGACACATACCCTCTTCTTCAAGCGCTCCCTTTCCTTCAGGGTGAGCGTGTCGGCTTTGGCAATGACAGGCACGATGTTCACCTTATTGTGTATTGCTTTCATAAATGCGACGTCTAAAGGCTTAAGTCTGAAAGGAGTGAGACTGTCACGAATTCAGGGGAAGAACAGGGAGACCACACATTTCTTTTCTCTCAAAATTATCTCTCACTTCTTGTATTAAAATACACAACTTGGGGGAAGTTATCAACCCACCAAGCAGAAAGGAAATTCTAAGGACTTATTAGTTTCTACAGTAAGCAGTCCACTTACCCGTGTCCAAAGGGCGAGATAAAGTAAAAGCAGCAGTGCACCCTATTATCAATGATGTGCCGTCTGTTCAAGCCACTCTCGTCATGCAGGTACCGTTCAAACTGCTCATCGATGTAGGAGATGATGGTCTTAAAACTGTGAGAAACATAAATAGCAGTAACAATGGGATACAAAAGGCAGGCAGCTCCTAACTTCAAAGACAAAACCAGTTTTTTTCTGTTCCCTGCCTCCTACCAAATGTAATTTGATAACTCACTCAATAGATAGGACTGGAAAACAGGCTCCTACATTCGGCAAGATGGAGGTTTTTGGAAAGTGTGCCAAGTTTAATTTCCCCCAAGTGCCGGGGGGTGGGGGTGTATGTGTGTCAAGGCCTGAAGAGAAGTGGTGAAAGCACCTGAGGTGGCTGAGCAGAGGGCTGCCAGATCGCACAAGGACTGTGAGTGCACAGAGGATGGGGCAGTGTGTGACACCGTGAACCACTGCCGCAGGATACAAGGAGCAACGCAGAGCAGGGCACGACTCCCGAGGAAGGAAGGGGATGGGAGAGCCTCTCCCTTCCCCCTCAGCTGCTGGCACACCCATGCTTTATACCCTGCAATACAGGAGCCCGCTGCTTCCACCACAACGCGGGCCTCACTGCAGGGTATGGGGCCAAGTGCCCTTCTGTCTGCGGCTGTCCTTCTGTGCCGCAAGGCTGAGGATCGTGTCTCTAAGACGAAGGACTACGTCAGAATCCTCTCCACTGGCCAGGGTTCATTCAGATCCGGGGGTTACCTTTATATCAGCAGTTGATGAATGGTTGGCTCTTACAGGAAAAATAATTTTTTCTTTGTGAGAGTCCATTTAAATTGTTATCATCAGTGCACTTTGAACTGTCCCACCGCTTCATTAGACACAGCTACCTCAAACCAATCACCACCTGGACACTGTAAATGTGAATGCATTCAAATAACCCTAAGCACTTCTGGAGCCGTGTCCCCAAGTGGCGTACCAATCCCTGCAGTTGATGGCATCCCCGTAGCCAGGCGTGTCCACCACTGTCAGGCGCAGCTTGACCCCTCGCTCCTCGATCTCCACAGTCGAAGCCTCAATCTGGACAGTTCTTTCAATTTTCTCTAGAAAAGAAACAAACTTAATGAGAAAATGTACCTAAAAATCAACCCAGTTTTCAAAGAGGAAAGATGACCTGTTAGTTTCTTATTAATAAATGACTCAGAACTTCATTACCCCTCTTGGAGGAAGGTTTTCAGAGATAACACAAGGACTCTGTAAAGCGAGCCCCAAGCTGGCAAGGACACCTGGCAGATAAGATCAAATAGCAGCTCATGAGGGTTAAAATGGCAATATTGAAAATTATGACTCCTGCTGCTGATGCAAAGAGAACAATTTATGACTGTTTAAAAACTGAATTCATGGAACGCCTGGGTGGCTCAGTTGGTTGGACGACTGTCTTCGGCTCAGGTCAGGATCCCGGAGTCCCGGGATCGAGTCCCGCATCGGGCTCCCAGCTCCACGGGGAGTCTGCTTCTCCCTCTGACCTTCTCCTCGCTCATGCTCTCTCTCTCTCTCAAATAAATAAAAACAAAACAAAACAAAAAAAAACCTGAGTTCATGAACAAAATGAGTGACAATCCCTACCGTTGTCTTCATCAGAACTGAGGTCCAGCACGTTAAAAAATAATTAAACAAAAAAAAGACAACAAAAAAGAAAAATTAAAAAAAAAAATAAAAATTAAAAATTAAAAAAAAAAAACTGAATTCAGAGATACTTACAAGAGGGCTCTAGGTCCCAGTGTGGCAGCCCAGGTCCTAGGCTCCGATGGGGTGCACTAACCCACCACGCTCCCACAACACGCAGGGAGGCCACACCCTATTCCCACAGCGGTCAGCTACTCAGAAAACTCTCTTCGTGACAGAACATTTCCCTGTGACCCTCAAACATGTAATGCAGGCAGAAACTATTCCTTATCTTTCTACAGTAAAAGGGAATACACCTGGAGAGGCTGGGCCTGTGGATTCATGCTGTCTACAAGCAAGACCAAGGCCAACAGCGGCAGCACCTTTCCCAACGGAAAGAACATGGTCCTTGTATTTAAAGCAGAACCAACCCACAAGGCTGAGGCAAAATGACCATTCCCATGCTCTCCACAGCTCCCATGCAGAGAACTCCAGCTACAGCACATGGGGCTTCCATACCTGCAGCTCCGGGGATGATTCTTTCTGGGTAGAGGTCAGTCAGGAACAGGCTATTTATGAGAGTTGATTTTCCAAGACCCGATTCACCTTTCAATGAAAATGAAAACACTGTCAGGACACGAGCCGCACAACACAGGTAATCTACTGAGTTGATGTGGCACAGGGTTCAGTACCACACATGCATCCTTATCTGCACTCCACTTGACCACTACCACTCTGGTATGACTCTCCCCATTTCATTGATGGGGAAACGGGTGGCTCTGCTCGGAGAGCTATCCAGAGCAGGGCCTTGATGGGAAAAGATGTGTGCTTCGTATCATAGGAGACAAAGACCTAATCAAGAATTGCCATTTATTTGAAATCAGGGCCTCGATCTGAATGCAGGTCTGTGAGTCTCCAGAATTCCCACATGGTAAGATCAGAAACACACTCTTAGTTCTTCACAAAATGTGTGGGATGGACTTTAGAGGTGGAGCTTTATTTTTTATTTTTATTTTTTAAATTTATTTATTTGTCAGAGAGAGAGGGAGAGAGAGCAGACAGACAGAGTGGCAGGCAGAGGCAGAGGCAGAAGCAGGCTCCCTGCCAAGCAAGGAGCCCGATGTGGGACTCGATCCCAGGACGCTGGGATCATGACCTGAGCCGAAGGCAGCTGCTTAACCAACTGAGCCACCCAGGCGTCCCGGAGCTTTATTTTTGATAAATAAAATGCAGAGGTTTCCAGTTATGATTTTTGCTGTCAAAGCTACCACATTTTCAGGCAACTGAACACATCTATCGAACAGTGTCAACAGCACTCTGGCTTGCCCAGCTGTGGGACACACAGACAGAACACATGCCTGAGACCACAATGCAGCCCGCAATCTCTCCCTCCTGTCACTAGGGCAGAAGCAGGCCACTGCTCCCCCTTTCCTGCTGTCACACATTCCATGCCCCACCGCCAGCGACGGTCTCACGTGAGGCAACCTGCCCACTCAACATTGTTGAGTGTGACAGGACCAATTAAGACAACACACACTCACTTGAGCATGTAATGAGTTAGGAATTCTTCTTCAACTACTATCATACTTGAATTCAGGATGTTTTGAGTTCTGTAATATTTGTAGTGTAGAGTATTAGAAACATAATTTCCAGGAAGATGCAAGACAGCTAAAGTTAAGTGTTACAACCTAAGGAGGCACATGCAGATTCTACCATCTCCCTGCAGGCCATCAACTAAGTAAGGCTGAGTTCTGCCCAGAAAAATCCTTCTGAATCAAGTGCCTGACTGTGCCCAGGGCTCCTTGGTCTGAACCTCCCTCTGCTCAGTCCTGCACAGCACGTGCAAGGAGCACACATCTATTTTAAAAGTCATTATTTCCGGGAAAATGAAGAATGAATTTGAAATGTGTAAACATACACAATTAGGGCTGGACTGTAACTAGACTGCAATTTTCATATATGGAAAGGAATATCAAAAGGACAAAACCAGAATTACAGGTTCAACAGGTACAACTATATAAGCATACCAAATTACCCTTTTAAATTGCCTAACCCATGTCCCCTTACATTTTTATCACATAATGAGAGAATTTTTACCAATAAGTGCTCAGTCCTTTTGTGTGCCCGGCACAGGTCCAGGCTCTGGGATACAGCTAAATCCCTGCTCCCATGAAGCCTGGCAGTCCAGTGGGGGAGAGGACAAGTAAGCAAAGTCACTTTGTCACCAACAAAGTGATGATAGCTGTGGGTAATGAAGCTGAAAGGGACTGTGACACAGAAGACCTCTCAGCAGAGACGTCAAGAGTAGAGACAGCTTCTTTGAAAGAAAGCAGCTAGGGGCACCTGGGTGGCTCAGTGGGTTAAAGCCTCTGCCTTCGGCTCAGGTCAGGATCCCAGGGTCCCGGGATCAAGCCCCGCATCAGGCTCTCTGCTCAGCAGGGAGCCTGCTTCCCTTCCTCTCTCTCTGCCTGCCTCTCTGCCTACCTGTGATCTCTGTCAAATGAATAAATAAAATCTTAAAAAAAAAAAAAAAGAAAGCAGCTAATATTCCAATGGCTGACTCTAAATTATAAATCTTCATTTAAAGGGTAGAAGTATCTTCACTTGGAATGGCTTTCAGGCAACATCTAAAAATAATCAACTTTTTGTGAACTCAGAACATGATGCTACTTTCGGGTTGAAATCTCTGTTGAATGGCTAGCTTTTTGATTCCACCTTCACCAGCGTCTCTATCCCACAGGAGCTTCTCAGGTGCCTTTACGTGAGAGGCACAAGAACTCAAGAGGAGATGTGCAGTGGAAGCCCCACAGCACAAGACGCACCAGGCTCAGCAACCTGAGCTAGCAGTCCTGTTCGAGTGGTGACAGCAAAGGCTGACTGGATGGGAAGTACTCCAGGTTTACAAAACGGCTCATGTTTTTACCCACTAGGGAGAAATACATAGCACTGGGCACAAGGTGGCGTCACCACATGAAGATACGTGTATGTGACCGAGGTGAGCAATATTTCACAACAGCCTTCTGCAATCCTGAAGGGCACAGGGTCCCAGGAACTTCTAAACTCCCCCACCCCCAAATTTAGGCCAATCCAGGAATACCAGTGAAACAAAAAACAAAAACAAAAAGCTCTCTAACCTGGGGGGCTGGTCCCCTTCATATTTACTTTTCAACTTTAACTAGTACAAGACAGTACTTTCTCAAACACTGAGCAGCATGGCCATTTTAGAGGGTCCCTGAAGGGCAGTACCCTAAGTGGTCCTCAGAGTGGAGTGCCATACAAAGAGGTGCCACTTCACGGGGAAAGGATGCTCAGGGGGCCCCATGCAGCTTGGAGCGGCCACTGTCCCACGCGCACATGCCCTGAGGTAGGAGTCCCCCGAACACAAATGTGCATTTTCACAACCCATGAACCTACAACAATGCCAGTGTATTTTCACCAGAAGGCATTTTCCACCTACTTAGCTTAGTTCCCAAGTTCTCCGAGTGTTCACTCTGTAACCTGCTCATGAATTTGGTCACATTAACTAACCTATGGTTCTACCAGGTAATGTATTTTGGCAATAAGCTTTATATTTTTAATCTCGCATTTCTTGTGAATGGAGCCAACACCCACCTCACATCATCACGGTGGGAGGCTGGGCACTTGATATAAACTACCACCAACTATGACCAGTTGACCAGACTTCAGCAGCATCAAGGTCCCTCACAAGCAACCTGCCTGCCACCTTGCCTCTGTCCTTGGGATCTTTAAAGAACATACTTGTCAGGGCACCTAGGTGGCTCAGTGGGTTAAGCCTCTGCCTTCGGCCCAGGTCATGATCTCAGGGTCCTGGGATTGAGCCCCGCATCGGGCTCTCTGCCCAGGCAGGGAGCCTGCTTCCCTCTCTCTCTCTCTTAAATAAATAAAATTTAAAAAAAAAAAATACTTGTAATTTTAAAATTTCCTGCAGATTGCCACCCAAACATCTGAAGTTCTTTTTCAAGATTTTATTTATTTGACAGAGACAGGATGTGCAAGGGGGGGGTGGCGGGGGACAGAGGCAGAGAATCTGAAGCTGAGTCCGGAGCCTGATGCCAGGTTCGATCTCATGATCCTGAGATCACGACCTGAGCTGAAACCAAGAATCTGACGCTTGATCAACTGCACCACCCACGTGCCCCAACATTTGTAGTTTTTTTTTTTAAGATTTTATTTTAATTTATTTGACAGAGATCACAAATAGGCAGAGAGGCAGACAGAGAGACAGAGAGAGGAAGGGAAGCAGGCTCCCTGCTGAGCAGAGAACCCGATTTGGGGCTTGATCCCAGGGTCCTGGGATCATGACCTGAGCCGAAGGCAGAGGCTTTAACCCACTGAGCCACCCAGGTGCCCCCATTTGCAGTTTTTCATTTGCATGTGATCATTTTGTAAAATTTATTTCCTTAGAAATAAGCCATAGTTTTAAAAACAATGCCTTTTCAACAGTCTCTGACTTACAAGTTAGGTACACTGGCCTTTTCCCAATATGGGTTTTCCCTCTACCCGAAAGTCGTGTTCCTAAGCCTAAATAGCGGAAAGCCAAAAGCAAATACCAGTAATTGGTATGGGAACATTTTTTGACATTCCCAGGCCCCCAAAAAATCACGCCTCAGGCTTTTGATAGCTTAGACTACACCTTAACAGATGTGCAAAATCAGTCAAGGCGAAGCCCAGATGCTCGCAGTTCAGGACTCTGGCAGCTGGACCCCCTGATGCTGAGAGTGGGAAGGCATTCCGAGGGCATGCTGTCTCTGTCACAGCTCGCCGCAAAACCAACGCCAAGCTCTTCTGCTTGTCTTCCAGTTCGTGAAAGTGGGCAGGACAGCATGTCTTTCGTGCAAGACCTAATGTGAACTTTCAGAAAGCAGGGGATACGTGTATACCATTTTTCTTAAGCTACTAATAGTTACCATTTAAATTTGAGGGTTCTTGTGGTTAAGTTTCTAGCTGTTATTCACTACCCATCTCACCCTTAACCCCCTAACTACCTGCCTTCTTTCAAACCCACTTCACTGAGGTGTAACTTATATACATCTCAGTTCAATAGTTCCCTACACTCAACTGTGCTGATGGGTTTGACAAAGTACACACTCAGATAAACTCCACCCAAGACAAAGAGGATCTCTGTATCACGAGAGCTCCTTTGCTTAAGTCAGAGTCAGCTCTACCTGTCTAGCATTACTGCAGGCATACACCAAGCTGTTTTCTGTCCCTACAGAAAACTATTCTAGAACTTCAAGGGACTGTACAGCTTGCCTTTTTGTGTCTGGCTGCTTTGCTTTTGCTCGGCACAATTTGCTCTGGAGATGAATCCATGTTGTTGCATCTCCCAGCAGTCTTTTCTTTGTACCGCCTAGCAATTCACCCTTATACAAACACATTACCATGTGCTGACCCACCCTCCTGCTGGATACCTCCATCACGTCCAGTCTAGGCTACTGCAGGAGAAGTGCCTCTGCACACCCATGAAGTGTCTCTGCGGACATGCCATCACATTGCTCCCGGGTGACCACGGAGGTTGAGAACTGTCAAGTTACATGGTATGTGTGTAACTGCGAAAGCACAAAACTAGTTTCCAAAGCGGTTGTGTCACTTTTTATTCTCACCAGCCATTAGGAGGGCAGCTGTTGTCCATATCCTTGGTAACACCTGGATGGCCAGACTTGGAAAATTTCAGCCACTCCAGGGAGTGTGGGGGCATCTTGTGGGTCAGTGTGCACTTCTTCCTGATGACCAAGGAGGATGCTATGGGTCCTGGCCATTCAGTGT
Source organism: Mellivora capensis (assembly GCA_004024625.1). Classification (NCBI taxonomy): domain Eukaryota; kingdom Metazoa; phylum Chordata; class Mammalia; order Carnivora; family Mustelidae; genus Mellivora; species Mellivora capensis. The sequence goes on along the minus strand of PISX010017705.1, from coordinate 9,191 downwards.
CTCCTATGAAATGTCTGTTCCAATCCCATGGTCCTTTTTGTAACTGGGTAGCGTGCCTTCTTCCTGAGCTATAAGGGCTTATGTTCTGGATACAAGTCCTACCTCATATGTAGTGCTGTGAGTGCTTTCTCAGTTTATGGCCTTTTTTTCTTGTTGGTGTCTTTAGAAGAAAGTAAAATTTTTAATGAAGTACAACTTATTTTGTGACTAATGTTCTTCACATTCTAAGCAATCTGCTTACTCCAACGTCAAGAAAATTTTCTTGCCCATCTTCTTCTAGACTCCTTACAGCTGTACAGTTAGTGACTATGGGGTATAGTGTGAAGGAGGGGTGCACAGTCCCTGTCTGCCACATGACCACTTACTCGTTTACAGCACTATCTCCAAAATGACCAACCTTTCTGCCTTTGCATCACCTTGGCACCTTTGGGAAGAATCAGCTGACCACGTGTATGTGGGTCTACTCTGGGCTGTTATTCTCTTCGCCAAATTTGAATGTCTACATTTACCACACTTTACAGTTCCTGCTGGTACATCTCGAAATCAGATAGTAAGAGTCCTCTACGTGATTTGGTCTATTCTAGGCCCTCTGCACTTATGTTTACACTTCAGAATCAGACTGTTCATTTCTACTTTACACAAGTTTGGTGCGACTCTGACGGGCACTGTGTTGACTCTATGGATCACTCTGCGGGTAGCAGGACACCGTCGTGGGCACACCCAGCATGCCAGCAGCACTCACAGATCCTCTGGCCTTCCTTCACTCAGCCCAGTCGTCATGTTGTCAGTATGGGACGTGCACACATTTTGCTAAGATATATTCAGCAGTATGCATTTCTTGTATTACAGCAAATGATATTGTCTTTTGAAATGTTTTTATTACTATTGTTTTTGACTGTCTTTCCAAGGTCATTTTAAAATTATCTGTTGGTAATCCAGAAAAATCAAGTTGATTTTTGTGTACTAATCAGAACCTGTAATCTTGATAAAATTGACTTATTAGACTTAGTAGTTTTGGGATTCCTTAGAGTTTTTAACATACTCAAATCTTTTCACTTGTAATTAAGCATGTTTTATTTTCTTTCTTCATGAGAAAGAATACTACTAACTATAGGTTTTTAGTATATACCCTTAATCAAGTTGAAAATCTTCCTTTTATTTCTTGCTTACTAGTATTTTTCTTCAAGATTTTATTTATTCATTTGAGAGAAAGAGTGAGAGAGAGAGCATGAGAGGGGAGGTCAGAGGAAGAAGCAGACTCCCCATGGAGCTGGGAGCCCGATGCGGGACTTGATCCCAGGACTCCGGGATCATGACCTGAGCTGAAGACAGCTGCTTAACCAACTGAGCCACCCAGGAGCCCTAGCTTACTAATTTTTAAAACCTTTAAAGGGTTTGAAATTGTTACAACCACATGTTTTAGGTAACGGCATGCATTTCCCCTTCAGAATCATGAGGACTGATTTTCCAATGTTAAACCACACAATCCTGAGATAAGTCCCATTGGTTAGGATATACAGTCAGCTTTGCCATACATGAGCCCTGAAGTTGAGAATTTGTTCCAACACAACTGGTATGTTTGGGAACAATTTCGGCGTAATATAAACTTTGCATATGTTGATGTGTAATTTCACTGCTGTCAAACTAGGTGAACACAGACAACCAAATCCAGTAAAGCCATGAAAGTTTACTCACAACATGTACCCCCAGAGCTCCCAGCAACCTCAGTAAAATGGTATCATGGGGCATGGCCACTCAGTCCTCTTGGCACAGCTCCCCATCCATCTTCACACAGCCCTCCTTCCACCATTTCCTGATGCCCACTTTGACAAACTTCAGGGACTAGTCAACCCATAGTGACTACATTTGACATCAGATAGTATTTTAACCAATTAACATGTAAAAACCATCCTGATTAAATTCCTCACTCTCTTCCAAATGTGCCACCAAAATCCGGTTTTGAGTCTTGTACCCATTTTCTTTAGGAGCCTATGATTTCAACTGCATTACTGTATAACATGGTGTTTTGTTGGTTTTTTTAAAATTTATTTGATAGAGACACAGCAAAAGAAGGAACAGAAGCAGGAGGAATGGGAGAGGGAGAAGGCTTCCCACTGAGCAGGGAGCCCGATGCAGAGCTTGATCCCAGGACCCCGGGACCATGACCTGAGCCGAAGGCAGATGCTTAATGATTGGGCCACCCAGGCGCCCCTAACATGGTGATTTTTAAGGAGCACATATACATTGTACTGTAGCAAAAGTGACTGTGTTAATGAGCTTTTTTATGTATTGCTGGACTTGCCTTAACTTCACTAAGATGTTTGTGTCTACGCTCATTAAGAGTCAGTCTGTACTTTTCTCATTACTGATTACGGGGTAACGCTAGCCTACCAAAATACTCTCGCCATAAAGAGTATCTTTGGGGGGGGGCGCCTGGGGAGCTCAGTCTTTAAGTTTCTGCCTTCAGCTCAGGTCATGATCTCAGAGTCCTGGGATTGAGCCCCACATCTGGCTTCCTGCTTTTGGGGAGCCTGCTTCTCTCTCTCCCTCTGCCACTCCTCTTACTAGTGCTGTCAAATAAATAAACAAAATCTTAAAAAAAAAAAAAAAGTAATAAAGACTAGCATTTGTGAAAGTTCCCTGTGCCCTTGAAGAGAATGTGTTACCTTGCAGTCCCTCCGCACAGTGCTCTGAATGTCAATTAGGTCACATTATTTGATAGCGTAATTTTAATATTCTGTAACATTACTGATTTTGTTTCAAAAATTACTATGCAGAGGGGCGCCTGGGTGGCTCAGTGGGTTAAAGCCTCTGCCTTCGGCTCGGGTCATGATCCCGGGATCCTGAGATCAAGTCCCGCATTGGGCTCTCTGCTCAGCGGGGAGCCTGCTTCCTCTTCTCTCTCTGTCTGCCTCTCTGCCTACTTATGATCTCTGTCTGTCAAATAAATAAATAAAATCTTCAAAAAAAAAGAAAAAGAAATACATTTATTAAAAAAAAAATTACTAGGCAGAATGTTAAAAACCCACTCTCACAAATTATCTTTTTCCTGATTCTGTACCATACCTCACTGAGCTTTGTTATTAAGTGCACATACAGTTAAGACACTGTTTTCCACTGTCCCCTCCATCTTTCTGATACCTACTTTTTGATGTATGGGAACATCCAGGTAGACCTGTAGTCTGCTGTATGGTACTGATAGAGCCATGTGAGGTTTCTCATGGTTGGGTTCCAGAGGAGGATTTTCTGTTCTGGTTGTTCAGGCTCATCCTGCCTCTCACCTGTCACAGTCACGGCTGTGCCCCTTCGGCCAGAGAGCTGCCCTCTCCCCATATGTCTCATTCCTCTTTATCTGCCTTCTTTTGGATTAAACAGGTTCTTGTTTTCTAGTTTATCAAACCTATTTGCTTTTAGTCAAACCCTTGTTTTCCTTTTCTAATGGCTGCTCCAGAGTTGACAACAAGCAATGTTAACTTAGCATCCCTCTCTCACAGAATATTCCATGAGGTCAATGTGTTACAGCAGCCCTTCTACATACCCTCCTGTCCCTTGCTACTCTGGTTCATCATATTCCAACGTCATACCTCATTAACTTCGCTATAAAGGCAATTATCATTGAAAGAAATGAAAAACCAAAAATAAGTGTTTGTTTACTAACACGGTTGCCATTTCTAGTGCTCTACCTTTTGTTACCCTGGAAAACCCCGTTTAATAATCATCTTTCTTAGGGTGCCTGGGTGGCTCAGTGGGTTAAAGCCTCTGCCTTCAGCTCAGGTCATGATCCCAGGGTCCTGGGATTGAGCCCCGCATCAGGCTCTCTGCTCTGCAGGGAGCCTGCTTCCTCCTCTCTCTCTCTGCCTACTTGTGATCTCTATCTGTCCAATAAATAAATAAAATCTTTTTAAAAAATCATTTTTCTTCTGGTGTAGGTCTGATAGTGATAAATTCTCTCAGTTTTTACTTAAAAATGTCTGTATTTCATTTTTTTAAAGTCTCCATCAGAATTCCAGGCTCATGGTTTTATTCTTTCAGTATTTTAAACTATCATTTCCTATTGCTTATGTTATTCCTGCTAAGTCACTGGTCCTTTTACCCTTCCATCCTCTGTATGCAATGTGCCCGTTTCCCATCACCCACCGCGTTCCTTGGAAGATTTTTCTGTTTACAACTGCTTTTCACCAACTGTTTATTGTGTGCCCTGGTGTGGTTTTCTTTATATATATTCTACTTGGTGTCTGGATATATTCAATTCACTGTTATGTACGTCAGAAAAATTTCCATCTCAAATGTTGTTATTTTTTAAAAATCTCTAGTTCTTTCACTAAGTGCTTTTTGGTTATCTTTATTTCATTGATATTCTCCTTTAGGTACCAGAAGCATATTTAAAATAGTAAAAGTTTTTGGGTGCCTGGGTGGCTTAGTTGGTTAAGCGACTGCCTTCAGCTCAGGTCATGATCCTGGAGTCCCTGGATCGAGTCCTGCATCAGGCTCCCTGTTCAGCAGGGAGTCTGCGTCTCCCTCTGATCTTCCCCCTCACATGTTCTCTCTCTCTCAAATTAATAAATAAAATCTTAAAAAAAAAAAAAAAAAAAAAAGTAAAAGTTCTTGTTCACCAATTCTATCATCTCTGTCATTTCTAGATCTGTTTCTATTGCCTGATCTCTCTCCTGGTTATGTGCTACATTGTTTTGTTTCTTTGCATAAACAATAACTTTTTATTGGATGCTAGCAATTTTAAATGTTACATCGTCAACTGGATTTTGACATCCTTCTTTAATGAATGATGGCTTTTATCCTGACAACAGCTCATTAGTCAATCAGCTTGATCCTACAGGGCTTGTTTATAACTTTGTTCAGGAAGGTCTAGAACAGCTTACACTCAGCTACTGGCAGGTCTCAGTTCCCTGCTTTGGGGGACTTCTCTATAAAGCTGCTGGTGGGTCCTCCTAACACAGTGGCTGGCATCCCCCAGAGTGAGTGATTCAAGAGAAGATAAGGTGCAAGCTGCAATCACTTTTATGACCCAGTCTCAAAATCACACACCTTCCTTTCTGGCATATCCTACTGGCTACATGGGTAAGCCCTACATAATGGGGGAGGGGGTAGAAAGTATCACAAACACCAGGAGGCAAGAGTCACTGTGGCCATTTTGGAGGGTTACTGGCACTTTCACCACATACAAACAAGAAAATGACAGAAATATTAGAATTTTACTCTTCAACAAAATTTTCTAAAGAATTGTTTTTTCAAATTCCCAGTTATTGGATTCTGACAACAAAGGAATCTTTCTTTTGACTTTATAGGCCACACTATTAAACCCTAAAGGTTGGGAAGGGGAGATATCCACTTATTTAATAAGCTTGAAGGTATAAGCTAATTTCTTACCGACCACCATCAGTGTGAACTCAAAACCCTTTTTCACTGATTTTCGGTGAACTTGATTGGGAAGATTTGCAAATCCGACATAGCCAGGAGTTTCTGGATTTATAAACTGAGTTGGCTGTTGCTAAAATAAGATATTACAAAAAAAAAAAAAAAATAACCTTGTTAGTTACTTTTAAGATATAACCAAACCTGTGACAAAGGTATCATTAGTTCTCACAAATTAAAATATATATACTTTAAAAAAGCAAAAATTAGTATGATGATAATGCATCAGATAGTAATGAATACCCAAACACTCCAAAAGAAAAACAAAGTAATAATCTTGCAATTTTAGCCACAAGTTCTGCTTTTCTCAGCATGCCTTTTAAAACTAATTTATTTCAGGGCTCTGTGTTAATTTGCCAGAGCTGATATATGCCAATTTATCAAGTGTAAGAACCCTACAAAATTCATAATGATAAATTATTTGAATTTTAAATTATTATTTGATTGGTTTGCTGGGAATGATGTAAAGTAGGTTAAATGGATTGTTACTCATGCTTTTAGAAACAAGAAATTGGAAGTCTGGAAAAAGAAAGCTCAAAGCTTTTAAAATGTCAAATCAGAACTGTCTCAATGAATCAAATATATCAGTTATATTAAAAATAAGTCATATAAGTCTTGAGTATAAACAGCTTGAAAACACAAAGCAGTTTCTCCTTGTACTGTAGAGAAATGAGAAGATCTCTTACCTTAGACATCTTCAGAAGTTTCCTTGATCTGTTTAAAAAAAAAAAAGTGTATGTTTGTATGTATACACACATTTGATTTAGCATGAATTGACATGTAAAGACTTACACACAAAGCATAAAGAGCTTATGTTTCACTCACCTTGTCAACTGCATCAAATTATAAAAATGAGATTATCTCATTATAAATATAAAAAATTAGATCAATTAAATCAGCCATGTATATGTACATATACATACAAACATTCCATATTTCCAATAATATCCAAACTAACTTTAGTACTGATTATATGTGAAGCACCAGGGACACAATAGGAGAAAAACAGAAATTCTCATGACCTCTAGAATTATGATTTTTCTTTCTCTCTTTGAAACCTGTCTACAAGGAAAGGGTACTTGTAGAGTACTATTTGCTACTGACAGTTCCTTGAAATCCTGAGAACTAGTTTTTGACAATGGAGCACACAGAACAACATTTATAAGTAAAGGGGAAAGGACTGAACACACTGGAGTGCTTGAGAAAAGTAACAGTTCTAGAGACATGTGGAATTTTAAAATGAATTTTAAGACTTGAAACTCTGGGGAACATGGAGTCTGGAACTGGCTAACCTTTGGTAACAAAGTCAAGAGATATGAATGCAGTCAGATTTGATTCCCTCTGGAGCTTAGAAACTTATTAGAAAGTTTCTTTCCGGGACGCCTGGGTGGCTCAGTTGGTTAAGAGGCTGCCTTCGGCTCAGGTCATGATCCCAGTGTCCTAGGATCGAGTCCCACATCGGGCTCCTTGCTCAGCAGGGAGCCTGCTTCTCCCTCTGCCTCTGCCTGCCACTCTCTCTGTCTGCCTGTGCTCGCTCACTCTCTCTCCCTCTCTCTGACAAATAAATTAAAAAAAAAAAAAAAAGAAAAAAGAAAGTTTCTTTCCTGTTCTTGTCTCCCCGTCCCCCAAACCTTAACATTCCTGAAAACCACACACCCTTTTTCCTTCTGAATGTAACTGTTCCCAACCACCTCTGAAGACATGAGGCTCCTGCACCCCCATGTGTGGTTTGGTTAATGAAGGCTGGCAGCAGTAGGATTTGCATTATAGTCTTGGTTCTCCTTCTAGTGGCCCACTGGAAGTCTTACTCTCCCCTATCTGGCAGGAACAAGAAGAGAGGCAGAAGAGGGCTGTGGACTCATGCAGCCTCGCAAACTGTTGCCACCACCACTGCTGAGAAGGAGTGTCTGTTTAGGCCTGGGCTAAAAGGGAGGGCCACTGACTGAGGAGGTACGGATATCTCCAAGCATAGGTGGGGAATTAAGGCAAACTTAAAGTAGGACTGTTAGGCAAGAACAGAAGCAAGAGATGAATTCTGAAGAACCTTTTGGCAAGGAAAGGAATACAGTAGATCCTGGAAAAGCTTGGAGAACAGAGGTCCTGAGCATAAGGACTCCAGTGACCACATCTCCCTTCTTCAAAAATAGTTAAATAGACAAGCTGCAGGAGGAGGAAGGCAATAATTTTTTTTTAAAAGATTGTATTTATTTATTTGACAGAGAGAGAGACACAGTGAGAGAGGGAACACAAGCAGGGGAAGTGGGGAGGGAGAAGCAGCACCCCCCTTCACCAAGCAGGGAGCCATACACGGGGCTCGATCCCAGGACCCTAGGATCATGACCTGAGCCGAAGGCAGACGCTCAACGACTGAGCCACCCAGGCGCCCCGGAAGGCAATAATTTGACCCACAAAAATAGTATCACTAGAATGAAGATGCAAGTACACTATTTAAAAGAAATAAAACTGGGGGCGCCTGGGTGGCTCAGTTGGTGAAGTGTCCGCCTTCAGCTCAGGTCATCATGATTTCAATTTCAAGGTCCTGGGATCGAGCCTACCACATCAGGCTCCTGGCTCAGTGGAGAGTAGTAATCTTTTCCCTCTCCCTCTGCCCCACTTCACCACTCGTGCTCTCTCTTTCTCCCTCTCAAATATATAAAATCTCAAAAAAAAAAAAGAAAGAAACAAAAGAAACAAAACTTGCTGGACCTAAAAACCATGATTTTCAAACTCAGACATTGGTAGCTCAATTGAACAAATGGCCACAGCTGAGACTCAAACTGTGACTGGGAAGACCAAACATAAGAATTCTTAATCCACAGGCAAAAATACAAAGATGATGATCATGGGTAAAAGACTTGGAGGAACAATCTAGGCCATCTACCTTGTTAACAGAAAGAGTTCTCATTAAGTGAAGAAGGGAGAGAGGGAGGAAAAGAATAATAGAAAAAATTTTTCCTTAGAAGAACGAAGATCAGAGTCCACACATTAACCAACTGTCTGGAGTGAATTAAGGTCTCTTGAACAGAAGGGACATCCTAGGAAAATTCTATTAATAATATAAGGATTAGTATTAAACTACCTCAGCAAAACCTCTGAGTTGGCAGTGAAAGTGAGAGCATTCCAAAGGAAGAGGTGAAGGGGCAGAAGAAGCAGCAGACATCTTTTTTTCAAATATAAAAATTAAGCATGTCTATAAAAGAAAAGGTAACCATAAAAAAAAAAAGCAAACTTCCAAATTAAGAAAATTAAGAGACAGATATGGAATAGCAACTTGATCAAGCCAGCAAAATTATGGAAAGGAAACAAGAGGAATAATAATAAAATCAATCATTAAGTGGGCGGATATGCTTAAAATAAAGTAACAAAAATGCTAAAAACACGGGGCGCCTGGGTGGCTCAGTGGGTTAAAGCCTCTGCCATCGGCTCAGGTCATGATCCCAGAGTTCTGGGATCAACCCCCACATTGGGCTCTCTGCTCAGCAGGAAGCCTGTTTCCTCCTCTCTCTCTGCCTTCCTCTCTGCCTACTTGTGCTGTCAAATAAATAAATAAAATCTTAAAAAAAAAAAAATGCTAAAAACAAAAGGACAGGCTAAAAGAGACCAGGCTGGCCAAACACAAAGAAAGAACAGACAACAGTATCAGTCCAGGTGAAATTTAAGGTAAAAATGTGACCGTGATAAAAGAAATTATTTATAGGGAAGATATAACATTCCTAAACTTGCATATACAGAGCATTACAGTAGAAAAATACATAAAGCAA